>LZCU01148391.1:2358-14985 GCA_001663935.1 Asymmetron lucayanum | reverse complement strand
AAATTAAATGAATTTGCAGTATATGACACACTTTCTGCTTCAAAATACAACTCTTAGGCCTAGAAATAAATAACAGAATGTTGATCTTATTTGTCTATAGTATATTCCATACTGCTTAGCACAACTAGTGGGCTGATCACTGAAAAATTTGGTGAAAGCTCTGATTTTCTGCTAGTCACAGATGGTAAAGGGAGCTTTGCATCTATCCTTCCTCTACAATCTCTTTGTAAATAAGTCAGTTGTTAGAATGAATTATAACAATAAAGGACACTTGGTGTAGTGCACATAGAATTTCTCCTAGACTCACATTTACAGGTGGAAGAAACTAATTCCACAACCTTAACCCTTTTGACTTGACTTCTATCCCTGATAAAGGCTGAGTGAACAGATGTTCACACAGTGTGGAGAAAACTAAGCCTTAGGATAAATACTTCAAGCAACACAACCAAGGTCATTTTGCCAATTACCCCAAGCCTTTAGTTCTATGTCACAACTGGAAATTAAACCTATGACTCCCTACCATAGTATTTTATAACTACTCTTGACAGCCTTTATGCTAGATTGCCAGTTAGAGAACTCAATATGTACCTATATTTTGGGCTTAATGTTCTTTTGTCCACTGAAGTACACCCATGCCCCTGACAGCACTAGGGGACCACTTAGGGACCTCTTGTTACATACATGAGAGGTGGATGTCAGAGGTAGTGACTAACTGAAAGCCCATTGCCAAACCACTGACCTGTGATGCTCATACTCATTCCGGTTGTCGACGCGGCCCCGTGTACGCATGATATGCGACATCTTCTCTAGAAGGATGCGGTTGTCTCTCTCAATGGTTGCCAGTCTTTCCTCTTCCAACTAGGGCAACAAAGAAAAGAAGAAAGGGAATCAGTCACATGTTGGAGATAAACCCAATAAACCTCATTCGAGTCACTGACACACAACTTCCTAACGATGTCAAGGCTTTCACTACCACTGTCTTATTGCTGTCTTGATCAGCTCATAGATTTTTGGTAAATTTTAAAGGTGACCAACCTGGATTTAAGTAACACATTTTAGTCATGCTCAAACATACTATGCTTTACGAAAGAGATCTTAGCAAAAATGGTGAGCTGTAAAAAAAGACATACTCATGTTTTGTAATTCTTTCAATTGAAGATTTTTTAAAGAAAATCCTTCACACCTAGCCTGTAGTTTAAAGGTTGCTCCGCAAATCCACTTTTCACCCATGACTTCACACAGAAGGTCTTCCTTTAAATCTCACTCACAAAGTCCAAAGGAAAGGCAAGCTCTTGAGAGAACAGGGTTTTGTCCCGAGCTTAAGTCAGGGAATTTTACGTCAACAATACCTTTTGACACTTGACCAAGTAAGTGACACCCATTACTGCAAGAAGGGAGCCTTTTATGTGTCATAGATTCTGTGAGAGCAGAAATTATAACAAGCCCTGGACTACTATATGATCGCACTTGAGGAGACACCACTTTGGTTTCTTGATCCCGACATAAATTAAGTAAAGTATGGCTAAAGTGCAAGAAAAAGGTACAAATTTTGTTCTTGGTCTCTGTTTTTATATTTTCGTTGAGTATAGCATTATAAGTCAGTCTCTGTTTTTATGTTTTGTTTGCGTAACTTTTGCAATAAAATAACATTTCCTGAAGAAAAAAAGGACATTTTTTCAAGAAACACTGTTGTCCCAGAAGAAGGGGCTTGTTTTCTTCGACATAGCCCCAAACTAAAAGACTCATACTATGAAGCTGGCCATGTTAAAACCTCTGGTCCAGACTATTGTTGTCTCACACCTTTTTGCAGACAGTGCTTTAGATGAATGTCTGGTACTCCTAACAGCTGAAAAAGCAGTAACTGATGTAAGGGCACATCACATTTTGTTTTTAAGAGGAGAACACCTGTATTTTCCCACAGGTGTGCTGACAGAGACAGTCTTAATACATCAAGCTTAGGGCTGTTGCTAATTTTATGGTTCCTCTGGAAAGGTAAACGTTACGTTAAGACCTGTGATTATAGTTAGAGACAGTTAAGAGCAGTTGTCATGGAAACCCATAAACAAAGAAATACAGGGAAGGATTGGAGTGGATTTAGCCATCTGGACTCTAACCTCACAGCGTAACAGTACAAATTTGGAGTGCTCATGAATAAGCCTTCAAGCACCTTTCTCACAACTTTTAACCTCATGCAAACAACGCTTGCCATTACCAAGTGTCAACAATCATGTTTTTTTTCTTCGTGAGCAAACATATACTAAGCGATACTAAAGGAAAGCTTGTCTGCAATTCTATGAAATGCAGCAATTTCTAAAAATAAAACATTCCAAACAGTGTATGCTTAATATCATTTATGGACAGCTTTTATGGTTGTCCTTTGATAATGAGCATTGGTCCCAAGAGATTCTATGACCTCTACCTGTAGAAAACAATGGATATGTCTCCGTAAATCTATTAGTATGTTTTAATAATTGATAGCTCTCTACTATATGGACAATGTCTATCATTTTTTCCTTGCCATTGTCTGTATTAATGCATATGATACTAGGTATCATAATAATTCGTATAGCCATAATACTTGTAAAAATCCATCAAAGTCTTCTGCGTGTGAGTCATGACAGAAGTGCCCTTTCCTAAAGTGCTGGTTTGCCATGTTGATTGTCAACATGAAACAAATGTGACGTGATGTGTCATGAATATTTTATCTTTTAATGCCACAGTATTGACCACATTCTCCACAAAGCATGTAAAACACTGCAAGTAAAACTCTTCTTGACGAGCAAAGAAATTCCATGTATATAATGATTTTTGCTAAAAAAACTACACTTTCTGTTTGAGTTATTTTTGAAAGAATTGCTTTTAGTATTGCCCTAACGCCTCTCTGAATTTATCTTCTATTTCGTCTTTGTTGAGCATTTCCACAGTTGTTCACATTTAACTAACACTGACTTTTCTGATGAAGAATTTCTGAGAACTCCTTGTCGAAAATGATACATCTTGTATGCTTGAAGTTCCATAAACTTCTCCCAATTCTACTATTTTTAGCACTGTACATATGGGGATAGTCAGCATGGAAACAGTTCCTAAGAGATGTTTTAAAGTCTTTAGTTCTTTTGTATGAACATCTTCACTCAGCACCCTAATTTGTAACAAAAGGGTGTTTCAGTTAATACCAAGCTGATACAATCACCTACTGTTTAATTAGATTTTAAGCCCTCTTTTCATAACAGGGGGTTAAACTGTTAGGCCACAGTCTGGAAAAAAGTTATGAATGGATGAAAAACCTCGAACAATACAGAAAGATGCTATCTATAGTTTGTCACACCTGGAATATGCTAACTTATGCTTGGGTTTCTGTTGTTGAGGTTTTAAACTGTGCTTATAAAACCTTCTGATGATGACAACAATACTTTAGAGCTTGAGTCTTTATAGGTTGCAACCTTTTATAGGGCTGGGTATACCGATTTTATGAGTAGAGAGAAATATCAGTCCTGTTCTGGCATTTGTGAAAGTGTGACTTAGCCAGACATTACCACCTGGTAACTTGACAGGCTAGTACAAGAGACATCATTTGATAAATGATACCAATTTTCTGAAGAATGAATACATCCTGTCTACAGATAGACCCAGAAAAGCACCTAATGTGGTCAGACGAACAGCTTGTCAAATTATGCCTCTTTTCCCTTTATAAGGACAGCATACAGTGACTACAGTGTGCAACATTTAAAAAACAATATGCTAAGTCAAATTAAGGGAATTCTGACCAGCTACTTTGCCCTACTACCTCAAAGGCCTAGCTAGATGTCATATTTCCTCACAAACATGATGACTTCTGGGATTTTCTGGGACCTGAAATATATGTTTCTTTGCTAATACACATGTAGATGAATACAGAACTTGTTGCATGTTTTATTGCAGTATATTTATATGCTGACTCCATTTCGACTTGTACCCATTATTTGTTTGTGAACCATAGAGAAATCGTTGGAAACAGCACACACGACCATGACTGATAGTCATAAACAGTACATACGGGTTCTAGCCAAGAGCTGAATGCAAACAAGCCATACAGGCGTGCAGCATTGTTATGTCAACAAAGTCTGTTTTTACTACAAACAATACCAGTTTTTGATCCACACGCCATCTAATTACTGTCAATGGGATTTTTGTATTATGAAGATTTTCCAGCAGCTTTGTATGCAATAACAATGACGTTATCGGTCAATTGAAGTTTCATGCTCAGAAATACTTCTTGGTTTGACAGAATTGCCTTTGACGCAAGTCTTGTTCCTGGTGTTTTGAAAACAGTGGTTTTAGAATGCCATTACCTGAAACCACTACCAGAATACAGCCATTGTATTGTCAAAGGGAGTGTCCTTCAAGTACAATTACCTTCATTTTTACTGCGACAAACAAACCTCTTGATAAAAGCTTGAGTAGAAAATGCTAGTTTTGCTAATAGTTTGATACTGTGTGCAACTTTCTGGCTGAAACACAAACAAGATGGCATGGCCCACCAAGGGTCAGATGACTCGCACTATGCTGGCTAAACACAGGGTCCACAGGTGTAGAATATTCTCTGTATTACATCATCCTGTGCATCTATTTATTCAAAACAATGATGACCTCTTTTTTCAATGCCTTTCTCCTTCCATTAGCCCTCTTGCCATACCAAAGTAGCATATAGGGGTATCCTGGTTAGCAAGCCTACAGAAGATTCAAAAGGTCTGGGTTCAAATCTCGGTCAAGTTGTCAGGGTTATTACTCCAGATATGCATGCATATTGTATATTTATCAGAGGGGACATGGAAAGTCATTGTTTCAGTGTTCGAGAGGGGCCAAATACTATCAGGTTTTTAATGGATAGTTGGCTTTTCTGAAAACATGCTGTGGTATTTTGGAGTGATAACATATCACTTCCTCTGTAGTGAAAATTGGCGAGAAAGGGCCACCTGTATTACACAGACATAGACCTACTTTACAGATATGCAATGGCTTGCACACTACAGTCTAGCATAGGTGGCTACCAACAGTTGCCCTAATACCAGTAATCATTGACCAAAAAGTGCTTATAAATGTCGTGATCAGTTGCAATTTGCCTTTTTAAAACATTCTAAAGGGCACACTCTGTCTCCCCCTGGGTTTGTGTATGCTGGTTACCACGGCAACCATGCAAATCTACAGCCCTCATAAAATGAGTAGAAAGCTTTCTGTGAACATTTTTCAGGAGAATAAATTTGTCTGCCACCACAAAGTACTGAGAGATTGGACCAGCCATGTTAGGTGAGTACACAGAGACAAAGATATGCAGTTTGCTTGTCCGAAGGTCAAATTGCAAGCCCTGAACTTTAGTACAAAAGGTGAGTGGGTTTGAATCGCCGAGACTTTGCCAATATATGCAGATGTCATGCTTTGGGTTAGCAAATGAGCAAATGCTGAAATTTAGCGCCAGTAAATGGCCCTGTAAAATCTTTCACCAAACAATACATGAGTACCTTGCAAAGCTACATTATCCATTGATGAAATTAGCAATTAACAAGTGGCATTTCTGTTCATATCTTCACAGAATTATGTTCAAAACGGAACCGCCTGTCATTTTACCTGAACCTTCCTATCAAAATCTGTGTAATTCAGTTGATTATATAATGCTATTATATAGAATATTTTTTGACAAATTGCTTTTCCAAGGCATATCAAATTGTACTGTACTACAACTTGGAAGAGCTAGAATTCTACTGCAAGGATGGTACATGTAACTTTTAACAAGAAATTTTAAATTGATTTCAGCTGGGTTTAACGGCAACTTTAATAAATCAGATGTTCAAAAGAAGGAAAGACAGTTGTAGTAGTGATTGATCCAATAGAAATTTAACCCTTTTGCTGGTGACACACAGTAAATAGAATCACATTGCTTGTAATAAATAGCTTGGCAACAAAATACCTAAATTTTTTATTATTCCAACAAAAATCTCTCACCTGTAGTTTCCTAAGCTTCATGTGCATGTGGACGTAGGTGCGAGGAGCTTTAGTGTCCACCATTGGTTTTGCTGTCCGAACCTGAAATTCAATGCATAAAAATGCAATTATGTAACCATAGCATTTTATACAACAAACATTTCTCACGTCTGCTTTTTTATTGAAATACTCTTAATTTCAACCCTTTATCAGTCTTATTCAATGTAATCACATGTAATAGCTTTCGAATTTAGACATGAAATGGATAGTTTTACTTTTTTTAGTTAGAGCAAGGAGGTTTGAATCCTCCTTGGTTAGAGAAAGTTTTCCATTACCTGTGACTGCCCCTTTTGGTACTTTTATGAAACCCCATAAAAGCATTGCAAACAAAAACACTACATCCTCATCAGCTCTCTTTTAAAGAAAACATTTTGGTTCGTTTATTTGAGCTCAATTTGTCTTAATCGCCCGTCAAATTGTCGCCATGAAGAAAATTAAGTACAGGCGATACGGTGTTGATTAGGGTTGCGCCTCCAGGGGTGTTGTTTGCACAACTCGGCCTTAATTATAACGCAAACAAAACTTGTCAGGATTGGGCGCAATTTTACCCTGTATTACCTAGCATTATAGCTAGGATCCGGGTATCAAATTTAAACCGTAGAAACGTGTCTAAATCGATTGTAAGGTTCTTCTAACCAACAACACTTAATATTTCTTTGTATTAAGTTCGTCAAGAGTTATTATGTCAAAACTGTGAACGCTTGAACAACTCTGCAAAACTGGCGGGGTCTGAATTGTAAAAAGAAGTTGGGGTTTCTTTTGAGAAACGACAAACTGTTTGAAAAACAAGTTTTATGTGAGTTGGAACAGCGCAGAATAAGAATGGGGCGATAGAGTTTGGTATGGAAGTTTGTGGGGAGAGTCAGAAACACCATGACGACGGGACGGATAGAAACGTCCCAAATCGGAATATTCTACTTTCTTATATGTAACGTTACATGCAGTAAAGACAAAAATGTGCTAGAAAGGTAAATTTGTTGTACATATTACACCTGATGAGCAAAGTTTACTACAAATTAAGGGTCTAGGTTAATAAGTTTTCCTCAGTTTCAAGAAAGAAACATCCGGAAATGCACCAAAGTCGTGACTCCGTGAAATGTTTGGTCAGACCACAAAAATCAGACGACTTACGAGGGTCCTGTGCTCGTTGTAGTACTTGTCGTCCCATTTCTGTTGTAACAACTTGTTCCCCGCCGGGGTGATAGGCTGGTAGGCCCGATGCATCCTCAGGTTTTGCGGGAAAAGAATCCGTCAGAAAACTACTTCGCCCTCCCGCAAGATCGTCTGCTTCTGAATGAACCTTACTGCCCTCCCCGTCACCAGGCACGCACAGGTTGTCATCACGTGACTGTTGCCATGGTGACAACTAGAATTTGCATATCAAAGGCAGGTAAGCCGCTCAGGTGTGACCAAAGTGGATTATGTTACATGCGCTTGGTTTAACACAATGTCCTACAAAACAAGAGAGTTCCGTCAAGCTTTTGTGGGGGATTCTTAGGAAAGAAAGAGTGGATTGTGGGGTGACAGGGCAAGCTGGAGAGGGAATGTGTGCTGATCAGAAAAGGGAAAGCCACTTTATTGTAGTCTCCAAGCAGACATGTCAGCTGAATGAAGAAACGTAGAATTTGGCCAAATAACGAGAAATGAGTTTTGTCATTGGGTTTCAGTCAGTCTGTTGCAGTCTATCCAGCTCCCTCGTTCGAATTCACTCCTACTAGGCTATTATTCCTAACTTGGGCGAAGTTCACTACCGTCATTGCCTGTACCACCAAATTCTTACTGTTCAGTCAGGTGGGAGTCTGGAAGAGACTTAATTTACTGTGCCAAACGCTTTTGTTGTTGGACTTGGAAGGACAAAGATATGAGTGATCGTGTCGAGTCTGTTGACCATATCGCACAGAAAGGGCCTCATTGGTTTTTTCTAGAAATTTCTGATGTTGAGATGAAAGAGTTTTTAACCGATTTTATTTTACACCAATGGCCATGTATGGCAATATTATTCTAATGTAATGACAAGGAAAACCCTGTCCAAAATAAAGCTACTGGGAACTTTGCCAAGGAGCAGTGGACAAAGTAGGAATCTTGGACACAGAACCAGACTTCTTTGCAAGATGAGTGAAAGAAGCCACATACATCCTGGCATTACAACCATCCCCCAACAGAGACCGGCGATTGCATAGACTTTCTGCAACTTTTGATCCACTGCTCACTAAATCCAAAATTTCCCAGTGTTGGCAAGTGCAGTTTAAATCCATTTCAACTTGACTTCCAATACAAATAAACTTTCAAGTGAGGTAATACACTCATGCCTTTGAACAGTTTCTTGTCCCATCTAAGCTATTCAAGTGAGCACACAAAAATACACTGGACAGATGCTTAGCGGACATTCTGCAAATAAAGTTTAATTCCACTTTGTGTTGAAAATGTCCACAATGGAGACGATCGTTCTCCAGACACAATTCTACATCATAACAAATGAAATGCCAAAACTACATTGAATCTGACAAGACAAAATGAACAAATTCATACCATGAACTAACTCAACTACACAGAATAGTAACAAGTGAAAAGACTCTTCCTTTAACAGTCTCTAGAAAATCCTCGCTTTGCTTTCAGTATAGAAGAAATAAATATATTACAGCTTACGCAACGCTGGCAGCACTTGCAAACTTTCTCCCTTTTTTCTAGAGTTTGCAGGTACTTTTATTGCTGTCAGTTGTCTTTAAGAAAATCCCCACTTTTCAGAGTAATAAACGAGTCCAAAAATTAGAGAGTAAAAAGCAAACAAAAAAAGAGATACTTCGATTCTGTTTACTATGTTACCATGGCGAATGTTAGTGCCTATTCATCCAGCATTGGTCTGGGGCCTTGGCAGTTATTTTGTCCATAGTTTGCTTTGTCAAGGCACCAAACCTCGAATCTGTACATAGCTTGCAACTGCCTGTACAAAAAGCACACAGCTAAAATGCAACATATACCTCAATGCTGGTGTGATAATATGAAATGCTAGCTGTATATCTCAAAATGGGAATTACATGTAGGACTTGTACTACAGCAAGGCAGTTGATAGGAGGAGGAAAAAAGTATAAAGTAAATACAAACAGTGTCCCTGGACTCATAATATGGGGTGCAGTATTAATTTGTATGAAAACTGTTTTCCACAATTGTTCTGTTGGCATTTATTGAGAAATCATTTTTTCCCACCAGTTTCTACGTTACGAACAGTAATCTATTCTGTCACAGCATTTTGCTATATGCTCTAAGCAATCTTTCAAAGTCCCTTTCTAACATGGTATTGTTCACTTCTAGAGGTGTGCCTATGTCACAGATGTCATTGAGAGCTGGTTGATACAAAACTTGTCAAGGGACCATATGTGCATTGTAGAAGGAACGCTCATCTGTGTTGTTATAATTCATAGTCAACAGTTTTTAGTCTTTTATCTAACACATGAAGTTACATACTATGAATTTTCAGCCAAATCCTCAGCCCTCTTCAGATGTCGAACTCTCCTTCTGAACAAAGCTAAACCTCTAGAATCTGGAAGCATGACGATGTCAGTAGTGCATCATCGGTACCAAGAAGTAGGAACCTACCACCATCACAGTTCAATGAAGACAGCACGCTTCCAAATTGCAGAAGTCAAGCGTTGTTCAGAAGGAGTGTATCAGACATCTGAAGAAAGCTGAGAATTCGGCTGAAAATTCATGGTTTGTGACTTTTTGTGTTAGATAAAAGACTAAAAACTGTTGGCCATATGCGTTGTAGGTAAGGCATTATGGCACGCTTCCACATGGATGTGGTGTTCTAAATGATCTTTGCCACCACTTTGAGATCACTGCAAGTACGGCAATGTTTGTATTATGGTTTTAAAACCCTTTCCCTGCTTCAAACGACCTTGAAACTGGTTTATAATTTAGTCAGTCAGGGTAGGGTTAATTTGAAGACAACCTAATTGTAAGTAAGTTGCAGTCTGACCACACTGACATTCAATGTGCTTGTGTTAGTGGAAGAACTATATGTTGGCCACTGGGTTACCAACAAGTCAACACAGCAATTGTTCAGAGCATTTGCAACCTACTGATCTTTCATGTGGGATAAAAAAAATACCCATCCTCAAAGCCCTTCAATACGTTGGTCGCTAAGGGCAAGACACAAAAAGCCAGGACTACTATACTGTAAGATGGGCTGAGGAAAGACGTTTTGAAATTCTACTACCAGTGGAGAGACCACAGAGATGACATGATCGTTCAGTGATTTAAATTAAAAACAGTTCCTAGTCTATCTCAATTCAATCAAGGATTCAAAAACACTAAATGGGAAGGCTATGCATCTACATGTACAGTATATATCAGAAACAATTGTGGAAAACACGAGGAACACTTTCCCAGTTACAATGTAGTGTTATGTGGCAAGGTGGAAAGAAAGTTGACCTGTTTACAAGCAGTGAATAGCAGGACACAAGTACGTTACAAAGCTGTCAGTTGTTTTAAGCCTTGTGTAGAATTTTGTACTTCACACCTATGTGTAGCTTTAAGCCTGTATTAAGGGATGACTTATCGGTGATCTGGCCTGTACAGGAAACATAGTAGCTTCCTATGTCTGGCAGGCTAAAATATGACAGATTTGTTTCAATATACAATTCTTACAGTCTTCATTCAAGGAATTATATCCCTCGAAAAACACTAATGAGTAAGCTCAGGATACAACAACTCTGACGATGAAAATATTTCAATGGTATGTTAGTCCCTTTCCTCTTATTATGGGGCCTTGTTGACTCACTCTACGTCAACCATTGTGGAGACAACTTGGAGAGCAGTGTTCTTAAGTATGTACTTCTACAAGGTACCGACTCCCAACAGTCTTTGGAATGCCCTTGTTATGATTCTTCAGTAACACCAACTTGACAAGACCTAATGTGCTGTTGTAGGTTAAACTTGGGGCAGTTGTTGTTGGAGCATGTTGTGACAAGGAAATAAAAAGATGACTTAATTCAGCATGTACTATGAGAGGTGGAAGGAGTGTTGTCCCTCTTTCATAGCTGTTCTGAGCTTACTGGCCATGACTTCTATTGATGTGTAGTCTGGGAGCTTCAGGTAGTTTACGCATGTCATGACAGAAGGAAGGAAGTCGTCTGGGTTTTCTGGTGCTTCCACGGCTTTGCGGACAATGGTGAGAGGAGGGTTCAGGGCACGGTATCCTGCAACATGGAAGACAAGACAGTTTTCTGTAATGTGCTGAAGTCAATCATTTCTCGTCCACAAAGAAACAATAATTCTGACAGTTATCATCTCTTTTTGGACCCGAGGTGAAGTGTAGAAATTCCAAACTTTTACTAAGTGCCAAGCCTCCTAATACACAATGCTGTCTGTGACTTTCAATACAAATTTGCCAGACCTTCTAGGGCTAAGTTCCAAGTGACTACAACTTTTCTAGAAAAGTCATAGTATACAATTTGGGAGATCGAGAGGTCATAGTATCCAATTCTGGGATCAACCAAAACTTGAGTGCCAATCACAAATATGACTACATATACTGGTACTATCTTTCCAAACTGGGGATACAAAATAATTTTTCTGTTTGTAGTGCATACCCGGTAAACAGCATCAAGGTGTAACACACCAGGTTTGTACTGAAGAGTACAAGCTGCATATCCGGACTAACTGCCATCAACCAAATAACTTTATGGTACAGCATACACTTACATGGAGCTAAATTTTATGCTACTCAAGGACATGATGTGTCAATTTTCTGATCTAGCAATGACTCTGGAAAGTGAACTGTTATTGTTAACTTTAGTAAGTATTGATGTATTCCATTCCCTGCAAAGTAAATAGACAATTTGTTACAAGAACGACACCTACCTCCAACTGGGAGTCTGGGGCTTCCTGTAACGAACAGCAGGAACTCTCTCTGCTCCTCACTGTTGAAGTTGCTCATGATCTCAAACAGGTGTTTGACGGAGCAGCTGTCGTGGGAGTAGCCGTGGTCTGGTCTGCACGTCTCCATCAGCATCTTCATGTCCCACGGCTCCGTCTTGTTGCCACAGAACAGCTGGTCCAGCTGGCAGAGGGAGATGGAGACATTTGATAAGGTCTTACCAATCAGTTTTCTTTGTTCTTGGACATAAAAATAAAAACATTGTAGACAGCCACTCCTCTGATATGCCATGGCTGTGGTGATGTCTTTGTTCTTTTTGTGACGGACTTAAACATAGTGCTCATGGAGGCTCATCTGTGTTGGTAGTATCACTATCAGAAGGCGCATAAAATCTTGAAATACTGTTCTAAACAAGTTGTATTCTACATTAAACAAAAGTTCATGTACTGTAGCACTTAAAATCACTCACCTCCTCAGGATAGAAGTACTGCAGATGAGACATGGGGAAGACAGACTCAAAGCCCTCTCTGAATGATTCAAACTGTCTTGAAACGCCCTCTATTAACGTCCAGTGAACAACAAGCTGAGGGAACATGAACATATGTACACAAGGTTAGAAGGTAGGCTGGGTAAAAATGCAGAAAATGCAGATGGCACTATATATGCTACATGATCATACTCTGCACATCATAACAATAATTTCATGTATTCAACTAGACAGATACTATTGTCTT
>LZCU01148364.1:1337-15162 GCA_001663935.1 Asymmetron lucayanum | reverse complement strand
TAAAAACTTTTTCATAATGATGATTACCGTCACAGATGAACCTACATGCAAATCACCATTACCGTTGTAGGATGAGTTCGTAAACTCAGAGGAATGCATAGCCACCACCTAAGACAAACCAGATTAAAGCATCTTTTTTCTACCTCCTTCAGAAAACGACGTCCCTCAGTCGTCGCGCATTGAAGTGGCTGCGGTAGGAAAGACGATAATAGATGTGTCATGGCAACCTCCAGTGGGCCACCTGGCTGGGAGTCAATACAAAGTGACCTATTCCTGTGTAAAACCAGGGCGACTTTATTCATCAACGAGCACCAAGCAGAAACATGTTCCGTATCCACAAACAAGTTGTCGTCTGACACAACTTGATCCTAACAGAGAGTATACAGTTAGCGTGCATTGGGTGTCAAGAAGACAGAAAGTTCTTCTCGGCGAACAAACAGTAACTACATGTAAGTATTGCGGTATTTTCCAAACAATTGTTCTACAGAAAGTGCATGTATTCATATACTGTAGCTTTGAATATAATTATATGAATGCCTTCTGACATCGAGTCATGAGAGTTAACCAGTTTGTTTACTTATGCAACTATCATATTCAACTCTCGTGTAATGGGATCCAGAGATTATCTTATTCGATTGTTCTCGGAATGACGCAAAATTTTAACTATCTTGTTACTGTAGGTCAGACAATCCCTACACCGGAAAACCTGAGTGTCAGAACAAACGACAGCGTGACGTTAGAAGCATCTTGGGCACCACCGGCGGAGATGCAACCACACCACATATGGGAATACCGGGTCTCATGTGTTCCGGAGTCAAATAAAGAAATGTGGCATGGCATTGGAAAACGCACAGTTTGTGAGTTCACTAAACTAACCCCTGGGACGCAATACAATGTTCAAGTGAAATGCATATGCATAGACGGATCTGACAGTGAAGCCGTACATGAAATGGCGTACACAAGTAAGTACATCAGTCGACACTGTTTTCCTTCATTTTTAGAAACATCAGAAACTCTTATGACCTTTTTTTCTTCATTTTTTTTCGCTATTTCCGGCCTCATGTTTATCTGGCACTGATTGTGGCAGAAGAGTGTGAGAACAGTATCTAATTCATCGTTGTTGTCCATCAGAGCCGCAGCCTGTGACGCCTACTCTTCACGAGAGCAAGGATACGTCCATACGTCTACATTGGAATCTCGGGCATGGAAACACAGAGAGGGTCGAATCAACGCTGATTAGCAACGAAGCTTCTCGCGAGATCTTCGGTCCGAAAAGCCCAGAAAAGAAGAAAACAAGTGTTCTCTTCGAAGGACTACAGCCGGGGATGGCCTACAGATATGAGATCAAGACTCTTAGCGGCGAGCAACAAGACATGTGCGATGGATACGAGACAACAAGTAAGAAATCTTTTCTTACAACATAAATTTATATGTATATATGGTATATTTGTGGTGGCAATTTTCGAGAGTGCTAGACGGTCAGGAGTGTATCGTTGATCCTGAAAAAAGCTCTTCTAATTTCTTGTGTTCAAATAATAAAAAACAGGTACGATGCAATTGTGAAATATCAGGATCAGTACAGAAAGCGAGGAAAGCCCGCATCTGTTTAAGCGAAATTAAGTTTTTTTTAGGCTCAGGCAATCTTTGCGTCCAGAGTCAATAGCAAAGGTTTGTTTCTTTTTCCAAAGAGTTATGTGCCCCGACGAATCTCAAGTCAAGAGACGTAGGGGCGAATGAAATTGGACTGTCTTGGTCACCACCATCCAACTCGGACAGAGTATCTGGATACATCGTTACTTATTGGGTGAAAGGTGCACAAGAAACAGACAGAATAGAACAGATACCCGAGGCCAGCGGAACGACGTGCGAAATCACCGACTTGCTGGACAACGTGGAATATGACGTCAGCATCAGGTCATTCGGTGGCTCGAAGGGCAGTCCCCTCGAAAGTGAACTTGTAAAGGCCGGCCCAATAAAAACAGGTGAGTTTGCTGAATATATTGGCTCAAAAACGTTAAAGTCCTTCCCAGACCATATGGTGTATCGTGCGGCGCCCATCTCCGCCACGTTTTTATATCCCTCGGCGGCCAAACGTAACACTGCAACAGGTGACTAGTATACCCGTGAAGCAGTGCGTTCAACTTCCATACTTTCTCTCTTATGCTGAGTGCAGACTCTTTTGTATGACTCGGCTGGGGATACAGCACCGGCCTACTAGATGCGAAAATTCTAACTCTACCTACATATAGGCCAACAATGCGGTTAAATATTGGTTCAAGCTTGGCTGCAAGTTGACGAGTGCTGATGAAAAAAAATTCAATTTGGTACCATTGCACTTTTGTAAAAGCCCCCAAATGTAGCTAAATATGTACCTTTTGTGCCAAGTGTCGTTATAAATTATTTCTATTCTTCTATATAATTTGACTGACATCTGCCTTACGCAGTGCTACACGGAACATGAAGTTGTGCTCGATGTTTTAGATGGCCAATTTGTTAAAGAGATATCTGCATATGCAACCTATTGCAAGGGGGAAAACAAAGCAATCAGAGAACAAAAAGGGAAGACATCCTATTTTTTTCCAATAAGTCATCGTAAGATCATCACACAGAAACTGCTTTGTGTGATTTTAGACGTTGCATCTGTCAACGATCCAGAGGTGGGGACGTTCACCGATCACAGCATTGAAGTGAGATGGAAGAAATGGAAGTCAAAATCAAGTAAGTACTACAGTTGCAGCAGTCGGGTCGACTTATAGTAGTGCACGAGGACTGCACTGATCTAAAAACAAATTTGAAGCTACGATATAAGGATACAATAATTAGCATAATGTAATGTAATGCAAAAATAGTAATTTATGTTAGTATTATACTGTATAGATGATTTAAGTGTTAATATTAAAGAAGGTACGAATTAAGTAATATATAGGCAGATCAATGCAAAGTGATGTTAAGTTTTGCAATTTCATGTATTTGCATATTTATGCCTCTAGTAAGCAAATTTTGGTGATTTCGTCGCGTACATTTATGAAAAATGACAGCTAATGGAAATTCGTAGAATTTATGGAGTTTAAGAAGCAAGTGCGTTTTGCATATGCAAATACAGATACAGATATAGATATGTTATTTATACGTATTTATTTATATATACGTATTTCTACGTATTGTATTGACATGATTCAATCCGTTGCTTATAACTAATCGTTAGAATATACTGATCACAGTCATTAACTCATCGGCGTAGGCTTCAAATTAAGGAAATCGGTAAACGTTTATATTTGTAGATAAATTCGTCTGTCTGTTGAGTATTTACCCACATCTGCATGAATTACTACTCATGTGGATGACGTAAGCACCGTTCCGCTTCTGTCGGTGTTCTCTGATCCTAGCTGAATTTTTTTTGAAGTTTCGGGGACATTTATTGATCGATCTTGGTATTTATTGATCGATTTTTCCTCAGTACTAGTCTCTAGAGGAAGTCAGTGGCATATTAACGTTCAATATAAAATTACTGGCGTCACTATACAGTTACTAGTTATCAGTGATTCTGTGCATATCGTTGTATTGTGATTTAACACATTCCGTGCGCCAAATTACCACTCTTCTGCTGTTTCCTACAGTCATTTCGCTTCCAGAATTCATGAGGACAAAACGACAATTGATGGTATGTATTGCCGAGGTCAACACTCCTTCGTCTATCATCAATTCTTGGGTAGTAGACGACAGTAAAGACACACAGCTGAAGATACCGAATCTTCAACCGTCGACTGAATATGAGATATCCTTCCAAGTTATCAGTACGTCAAATAAGAAGAGGACGAAAATCAATCATTGGACACGTGAGTAGCAGTTAATATCAAATTGGACTTAATTTCTCCGCTGTGTCTCTTTTGTTTTGTTTTGATGGCCTCTTCATTAAGTTGAAGGCCCTTTTCCAGACGACATACATCAACACATGTCGTGACGTAAAATACCAAATAATGGGTGTTAATGTTTCTATATACAAATTAAAACCATCTGAAATACTATATATGTTCTTCTGAAACAGGTCCACTACCAGCTAACAGCTTCCGAGTTGTACAGAAAACGACTGAGAGCATAGACTGTGAGTGGGCACCACCGGCATGTCGTTGTGACGGTTACGTCGTTTCTCTAGTAGCTGTCGGTGACCAGTCAGAGCCACATAATGTACATTTGTCAGGTGCTCATAAAAGCTATTCAATCAAGTCCCTTATCCCTGGCCAACAATATCTGATTTTGATACAAACTGTATTGAATGTCTCTACTCATGATGTTCTCGGCGAGCTCATACAGTTAGAAGCGACTACGTTGCCCCTGTCCCCACAAAATGTAAGAGTCGAAAAGGTAACGGATGAAACTGTGTCACTGGGATGGGACAGACCAAGTCGTGGACAGGTCGACGCCTATCGTGTGAATATCTCATCCCAGAACAGAGCTCCCGGCAACGTAGATGTGCAAGAGTTAACATATTTATTTGACAAGTTACAACCGGTGACGAAATACGATATTACTGTATGTTCTGTCAGCGACAAAGGCATAAGCGAACCCACAAAATCCGTATCATGCACCACTAAGCCCAACGCGGTAAAGTCTTTACGTAGAGAGGCAGTGTCGTACGAAGACCTGACGGTAGCCTGGGATCCAGTGTGTGATCAGGCGGAGTATGACGTGAAGATGAATCCAAGTGAAGGCAGGATAAAAGACAGACACCCTACTGAGCCATCAGTATCGTTCGTTGGTCTCACTGCTGGTAAGAACTACACCGTAACTGTAGTTGCAAAAGTCGGCAAGGATCTCAGCAAAGAAGCCACGAAGTCCTTCCGTACACAGGTCAGACCTGTTGACAAAATCCATATCAATGCAGAAGACATCACAACAAGCAGTATTTTCGTAAGCTGGGATAAGCCAGACGGGATAGTTGAGGATTATCGTGTCAGTATTTCCCCCAAACATTGCCCTGATTCTACCGTCAACATCAAGCCAGAACATGGCCTCGGCCACTTGTTTAAAGGGCTACAAGCAGGTGTGCGGTATACAATTACTGTACAAACACTCAGTGGCACTAGCGAGAGTGAGCCTAGGGACGAAACCCAGTACACTAAGGTTGAGAAAGTACAGCAAGTTACGATAACAGACACTGACGAACACTCAGTAACCGTACGTTGGATGGCACCACGGGGACACGTAGACTATTACCATGTGAAGATAACTGCTGTAAATCAGGCTGACAACGATGATCATCAATCTGAGGAAGAAAACACAGAAGGCACGATGGTATCAACAACAGTGAACGAAGAGAAAATATCGGGGACGGTTACGAATCACGTATTTCGAAAGCTTTGTCCAGGCGTCAGCTATGACGTCTCTGTGCAGGCGACAAGCGGGTCTTTTGAAAGTGATCGCGTACGTGCTCCAGTCAGGACCAAACCAGCTCCCCCTAGACATGTTACAGTAACAAAGGTATCCGAGAGTTCTATCACACTGACATGGGTAAAAGCTGAGGGAGTAAATGACGGTTATGCTGTTAATGTAAATGGCGGTGGCAATTTCCGATCTAAAACTATTTCCGCATCAGAAGAGCTGTCTTGCACTATTGACTCTCTACATCCGGGAAGTAAATATGATTTTAAGGTCACGACCACGAACGGAACAGATGTAAGTAAACCATTCTCAATATCCCAAAGTACGGTTCCTTTAGCGCCAACTGACCTAAATATTACACATAGCCATAAGGAACAGCGAGGAAGCATCTTTGTGTCATGGCCGCCTCTTGGTATCCACTCAGATGTTGACAGATACCGTGTGCAGATAAGTCCGGAGTGGGCTGTTGAGACCCCTTGGGCAGAAGTCAGGGCAACAGAACGAACGATAGCTCAGTTCTTGGAACCAATGCAGGGACCAGAATACTGCGTGACCATTTTTGCAGTCAGCGGCAACCAAGAAAGCAAGCCTATTACGAAGAAGTATTCGCTGCCTTTAAGTACGCCGAGAAACGTGAAGGCAGTACCGTCAGATACACAGCTCAAAGTTGAATGGGATGCTATTCAACATGGTGACAAAAGATACAGTTACCGTCTTTCAATAGCACAAAGAAACGAAAGCGTCTGCCCTCCATCAGGAAAAGAAGAGTATGTTTCGACAAATGACGATAAAGCTAAGGAGCAAAGTGAGATGCAAACATCCAACGACATGGCCACCAATGTTGATGTCCAAGCGACATGCTTTGATGATCGGGAAAGTGTGGTTGACATTCCAGGAACAGACTCTAATCACTTATCTTACACGTTCAATGGTCTCATCCCTGGTTCAGAGTACGAGGTAAAAGTCAAAAGTTTGTCTCCTGCAGTTCCCCCTAAAAGCACCACCGAATTCCAATCAGCAGAGACTGAATATACCACGGGACAAAGCCCGTATTACGAAAGTCAGCCAAAGTGTGTATGTTTAAGGACAAAACCTGCTGCCCCAAAAGAACTACTGATCAACGAAAGTGACGTGCGTCCGACAAGCATCCTTGTTAGTTGGTCTGAGGCAGAAGGAAACGTAGAGGGTTATGACGTATCCATTCGTGACATTAAGACTATGATGCGGGTCCCAAACAAATATGTTACAAAGGCTGAAGGACGGGCATGCACCTTTCCTAATCTTGTAGCCGGTACAACATACACCATTGAAGTCAGAAGTGTGAACAAGACAGACAAGAGTGAAGCCTCTACAAGGACACAGCAAACCCCACCAATGCCCCCAACAGGCCTTCATGTAGCATATAACGAACATTCTAAAAGTCTTACATTAAAATGGAAAGCCCCAACCGGAGAGAAGGATGCATACCTCGTCCAAACAGACCCAAAGGTAGATGATGATGTCGATATGCCCATTTTTGTGGAAAACAAAAGGATATCAAATGTAGTTCCAGGAGAGAAATACAGAATAAGCGTTTGGACAAAACGAGGGGAGCTCTTAAGTCAAAAGTTGGACGAGTACTTCCAGGTACCAGTAAGCCAAGCACAGAATCTTCAAACAAACGCAATCGACACGGAGACGATTGAAGTCAGCTGGGAAGAACCCGAAGGCAGGAAGACTGGCTATCGTGTTTGTATAGATTCTGCGGCTCAAGAGGACGTCGAACAGGCGGAGAAACGAGAGGGCGATCAACTGTCTCACCGCTTCACTGGACTTATTCCCGGTAGAATGTATACTATAAGTGTAGTAACACTTAACGGAAAGGTAGAAAGTCAACCTGCGAAGAAAGAACAACGAACAAAGATCAGTCCAGTTTCCGAAACAACAACCGTTGACGGAGTGTCAGGCACTTCTATACGAATGGGGTGGAGTAAGCCTAAAGGAGACCTAGATAAGTACCGCGTTGGCATCTACAGGGTTTCTGACGAAGGTCATCGTAGCAAGATGGTGGGTAAACCTTACGTGTTGTCAACTGCTAGCGGCCATCTTGAACATACATTTAAGAAACTTACTCCGGGTCGCCAGTACATTCTCAGTATTGAAAGTGGATGTGAAGATGACTGGAGTGACGAAACAGAAACAGTTCAGAGAACAACAGTTAGTACAGTAAATGGTCTGGAAATTTTAAACGTAACCAGCACTTCCTTCAAGATATCATGGGAACACGCAATAGGTGATAAAGATGGCTACATTGTTCAAGTTGGACCGAACCATAAAGAACGGGACGTGTCAGACAATGTCTACGAACCAATCCCTGTCTCAAAGGACAAAAAGGACCTTGACCTTCCCAACTTGGTACCTGGGAGAGAATATTCAGTAGAGGTCGTGACAGTCAGTGGAGACAAACAGAGTGACCCTGTTACGGTTGTGGAAAGGACTGTGGTTGCTCCGGTAAAAGAGTTACGCTCAGTATCCAGCAAAGCAGGTGAGCTTATAGCAGAATGGGAGGAAGCAGAAGGTGATAAAGATGAGTACACCTTTATGATTGACGACCAGTGTTCCAAACCAGTTTCAAAGGACCAAAACGAAATGGTAGAATCTGGTTTGGTTCCTGGTCAGAAGTACAAAATAGCAGTGGTCACAGTTAGTGGGGGAGTACGTAGCGACGAAGTATCTTGCTACCAAAGGATCATGCCATGCTCACCTACAATACATTCAAAAGTACAATCGACTCTGGACAGTTTGATAGTAACATGGGAAGATTCAATGAATCCGTGTGTTAAGGATTGCTACGAAGTCACAATTCATCCAACTGGAGATCCTCAAAAGTCAATCACTGATTCTACCACAAACAACAAGTACCAATTCACAGGGTTACGTCCCGGAACAGAATACCAAGTATCAATACGCTCAATGAGTGAGGACCAACGTAGTAATGACGACTCAAAGATCGTCACAACAGAGGTTTCTAAGCCAATAGTAAAGGATGTTAAAGCAGAAGAGAGCAAAGTAGTTGTAGAACTTGATGAACAGCATGGAAATGTGGAGCACTACAGATGGACAATTAGCGAAAGTGACAACAGGTCTTCCACGAAGGAAATTAGTGTGAATGTCAGGGAGGGATTGTCGAGTAATAGTGACGTTGGCACTCTGTTGCAAAAGGTTCTCAAAAAAGGAGAGCCTCTTTCGGACAATGCTTTCAACGGACACGCCCCAGTGGACGCCAACGGCGCACAAGGCAATCGTAAACAGTGTCCTACACTCGTCCTGTTTCCGAAGTTAAAACCCTGCAAACAATATTACATCACAGTCCGCGCAGAAAGCGCTGGTAAGCAGAGCGAACATGAACAAATCTATCAACATACGCGACCTCATCGTCCTCGAAAACCTGAATGTGGAAACGAAGGGATGAACAACTTTTCTGTATTTTGGAGCCCTCCACAGACAGAGGAAGAACGAGGACGCATTGTCGGTTACAGAGTGAAGTTCAGAAGAGTAGCAAACTTGGCCAGGATTGAGGAAGTTGGCGAGGATGACTGGAAATGGCTTGATCCAGGAAACACAACTCAACAGAAAATAGACGAAACCAATGCAGACAACACTGACTATGAAATCGGCATAGTGTCTGTCGCAGAAATCGAATCACACAGATGAAGGCAGAAAGATCAAGATTGAAAGTGAACCAGTAAGGTTCCGATATCGAACGATGTCGTATGGTAAGAAGTTGCTGCAAAATGCAGTTCTCATCTTTATTACAGTGTTTATCTCAATCGTTGTGATTATTGCGGCGGTCTTCCTTGCAGGAGTGTACATAAATAGCTGTGGACATATTCAACCAGGCGCTGACTTTACCTTCAACAACGTGACCTCAACGCCCGCCACCCGGCCACCTTCAACCTCGAACTGCTTGTTCGAGAAGGCGGGAACAGAATTCTGGATATTCATTCTCTCTCTTGTAGTGCTTACGATAGACGTTGCAGTTCTAATCATCTGGTATCAAGTTGTAAGGAAGCGCTTTGCGAGAGGACGGATGCAGCTGCTAGATGATGAGACAGTAGATGAAGAGGAGGAAGAGAGACGATTATGTCAGACAATCGTAGATAGAACTTATAGGTTATTGTCGTATTTACGTCAACTGTGCGCTACAAGTGAAGAAACACCTGATGTCACCAACAACGAACAGGCTGACAGCTCGAACTCAGAAAGCGACACAGATACTCAGTCTGAAGCATCAGACTTTTCCGATGGGTTTGGAATACCATATCTCAAAAGGAAACCAGTTAAACGCATTTCGCAAATCACGCATACTGCGTCTATGCATCACAACACGGATATACAGACTGACGATCCCGGTACATCACCGAAGATGTTGCTCAGTGCTGAAGAGTCCGCAGACATCTCTGTTGTATGTGTACAAAACAGTCAGGGATGTTCGGATGCACCGACTGAGTCTGCCAATGATTCAGCCGCACAATGCACAACTGCAAACCAGCATTCTCTATTTGAACCTTCCGAAACGAGTCCGGGTACTAGTGTTGATATAGATGACGACTGGGAAGATGATTATATGTCTCCGATAGCGCGTCATGTTCGACTCATGGGAGATCAAACAGTAGATAATAGCGTATCCCAACAGGATGATTTGGATACTGGTCTCCCATTCATAAGTCGTGTTGCAAAGAGATTTCGAGATCTCTTCAGCTACAAAACGACCACGGTCACCACACTAACAGACGGCAAAGGCATGAGTGCCAGTACCAGTGACTTTTGCATTGGTGAGGAAGACGAATGTGAACACTTAGAAGGATCTGTAAGCATCCAGGACGATGAAAGGACACCCTTATTGCAATCACAAAAGTAAGTTTTACATTATAACGTGCTTCTGGTCTTATCAAAACACTTGACGTACATGTATCTGCCATGACTGAATGATTCCCACGCGTAGAACAAAGGTGGCTAGAAACTCTTGCAAGTTCATAAATAATGCAACCCAGCAAGGCTGATGGTACTGAAACTGGTTTTCATTTAGGATTCATTTGTCCAGCATGTTCGTTTGCGTTGCTCAACAGACGTAATGTTTAGAGTACAAAAAGTTACAAACTGCCTCTACAGTTTAGAAAATAGATATGTTAATACCGGAATATAGCTATTGAGTCTCATGAGATTCGCTGCTAAGAACTTCCGTAAAATTGATAAGAATACTGATTAATATCATAACTGCTACTGATACAATTGCTCTGTATTGATCATGATTGCTACGACTAAGAATGCTGATATTGCAAAAGTACTATTATATCATCATGACTGCAAAGAATACTGACAAAAGTGAAATGTATTCAGCATGAGTGTTAAACGATTTTTAGAAACCTGAGTGTGAAACCATGCAGGTGAAATGTCACTGATGCAAAGATGAAGCACTAGAATTTCCGTAGGAATCGATTATAATAAGCCTTTGGAGATTTGATAGCTATGTTATATAGTAGGCATGTGACACAAGAAAGACAACAGCACGAAAACAAGTCTCCATATCAAAAGTTTAATAATACATTGGTGATATGGTCGCCAGTACATGGGTGGTGGATGTTTTTATTTTCGAGTTAATTACAGAGGAGGGGTGCACAACATTGATTTGTTCATCCAAATCCATTTTAATTACATATATTTGATTAGTCTGTTTGTTCACGATAACATCAAGCTGTAGTGATGAAATTTGTCTCCCCCTATAGCCCATACCAGAACTTCAAGTACATTTGGCTGCTTTCAGATCACGCACAGTATTGATATGATGAAAAATGTTTGCAATAATATAGGCTGACTGGCTGAGTATACTGAAGAAATCGTATCATTGATAAATTGATGATTTTGGTCCCAGAAATTTGCCTTTACATTGGTACAAAGTGTGTGCATAGATACATAATATGATTCAGCTTTATAGAGTTTAGACAAGGTATGTGCTAGGTTGATAGGGCACATAGATTGCAAGGAGTGGATAGAAAAAAATCGTCTGGCACCCCTCCTTACACATAGAACCTTCCAAATTTCCATTGGTATTTGATAGGTGTGACCATTTCAGAGTGAATACAAGGCGTGATCACCAAATACATTTTTTACATCGAGTATGACAACATAGACTCTACAGTGAAGTATAATAAAGACTACACACAGATGTTAAATTCTAGTGCCTAGATATAAATATTATTACAACTATTATAATGTGAACATCAACAAAACAGGATTTTACACATTATGGTCAACAATTCTCCAGATTCAGTCAAATTAGCATGATTTACTTACAAGTTCCCTGGCTACAAAATTTACAGGTTCAACGCTATATTTGCTCACAGGCTATACTGTCAGTTCCACGAAATCACCAACCTGATTTCTACTCATAAATGATTGCAAGAATTCAGTGTACAAGAGAATTTTTTTAATTGCAAATATTTGGATGTAATTTGTATCAAGAAAATACATGTAGTTATACTATTGGTGACAGTACCATGTCAAATATGCTTAGGTAATAAGTACAAAAAATGAACTAATTTTTGGTATTTTCTTCCCATCACCAAACTTAATTCAATATGACTATTCCTTCAGGAAACAGACCAGTCCAAATCCAATGACGTTACATTTCTAAAGGCCGGTTCAATTTGTAAATGTGGTAGGAGAGCTTCTATACCACATTTTTTCCCTACATATACATTGATACGTTGTGGCCATAAACATTGAAATCTAAATTATCGAAGCCAGTTTAAGATATACCATTTTTTCCTTGCCCATTTGTTTTTGAAAAAAGAACACCATTCGTGACACCCCCATTATACAGTGGACTAGTCTAGTACATGGAGACTAGATTTATTGACTAACATACAGCGGGAGTAATACACAATAGAGTGTAGTCACCCCTTCAGAAAGTGGAACAGGCTAGATTGGTCAAGTGTGAAGGCCACACTCAAGACAAAGGGGTGACCAAGTTATCTTGCTGAATCGAGAAGTAACAAACTGACCAAATACCTTTCTTTCAAAATTTACAATAATCAATTACAGCTTTAAAGTTAAGAAGGTCTTTGATTAAAAGTGTAAAAAAAGACATAAGAAATAAGAACACAAAAAGTTAATATTGTGTTCAAGGTACATTAAAAGGTCCATACCATTTATGGTAATATCATAAAGCCCAAACTGGCTTAGTCAACTTTGCTAGTTATGACAGACAGATGAAGCTAGTGTACAGCAAGGTCGCATTTACAATATGCAGAGATCCAGCAATTTGCATAAACACATTATTATACAGAGCTTTGCTGTTTCAAGCTTCCAAACACACCACTAAAAATACCGTCACTATCCTATTGTACTCAGAGACACTTTGTGATACTTTACACAATTTTAGACAGGTTTGTTTTATGTGAATTTGTGCTTGACATACTGTGAAAAACTATTGAAAACAAAAGTATACCACTAAGCTACAAAAACACTACTCTACAACTAGATATGTGCACTGACTGTGGTGTTCTTGGTCAAATACTGACCAATAAAATAAGGAGATAAAAGTACCCCAAAAGGGAATGTGCATTGTTTACACCAANNNNCTGTGTAGCAATAAAATTACTTCATGTTAAGTTGTGCTACATCTTAAAAAGCTGTCATGGGGACAAGAGTTCAACTTCACACAACTCAAAGAGAACTTAACAAAAGTGTGGCTCTCTTAAACTACTGACAGTTCAGGTACAACCCTATTTAAAAACAAAATAAAGTGTAATTCTTACAAAACTACATGTACTATTACTTATTCTTTTAAATTCCAAATATAATAAAAATTAAGCCAATCTACAGCAGAAGTGCTAGCTACTTTCTACATATACCAGTTTTTTGCTTATTTTGTGGTTATTTAAGAAAATCATATTTCCCATTTGCAGGTTGCTATGTACAAGTTCTTACAAAAAGAGGGTATGAAGGGGTTTCCCATAAATTATCCATTAAAATCTTCCTAAAACCCTTCATGTATCCAAGCTGATTCCTCTCACATACAAAACAAGTTCCCATCAAGTAACCCCATATCTTTTTTTAAGTATTGCTGCATCCCCTTTGTGACCCTCCCTTGGAAATCTCACCTGCTGCCATGGCAACAGACACAAACAGTTACCATGAAAACTTGTTGCTATAATGGTGATGCCATTTATCAGGTAACTAAAAGGATGAAAGCCTTTGTTGCCATGTAACTGTTTCCATGGTGACCACACTTTCCAGCACCATATGGTGACATTTCCATGGCAACTGCTAACAGTTCAGCTCAGACTGTGTGATGGCATTCAGGTCTCTCATGAGTCCCTCCAAGTTGGCCATTTCAGTGGTCAAGTCGTCATCCTCGTATGAGTGCTGAAACCAAAGAAATAAAGTTGATAGATTGTAATCT
>LZCU01148305.1:0-16129 GCA_001663935.1 Asymmetron lucayanum | reverse complement strand
GTGGGGGTGGTGTGCACAAGATAGTTGGAGATCCACAAAAGTCCGGAAGTCTGACCTGTGGTATCTGCAAACAAGGTCACACACCTCTGTTTGCCGAACCATTCATACAGAAATACACCAATGCTCTGTTAGCATTTCTTTGCTATACTTCTAACATGAAATACACGTTCCAAGTGTCAAGACATAGCAAAACACAATTATTACATGAACTTTAACAATAATGTCCTTCCAAACTGCTATGCCTGACAAAGACTAAGTTTCAAAAGCTTTGCAGCTTTTTGTTATGAATCACTGCATCCAAATGCAGGACTAGCTTCAGTCATGTGACAACATTTGGTATTTTCCAAACAGATCTCTCTACAAAGAAATGCCGCAGATATTAATAAACTTAAATCCTGCAACTCCAATAAGACATCAAAGTGCTGACGGATATAGCCAGGTATCCAGCAGAGAAAGAGGGAATCAAATAACCGAATGAAGGGCTTGTGAAGGCCATGACTTTGGTCCTGCCCCACAAGTTTATCTGTGGTACATAGGAAGAATACAGCCATACTCATCTGATAAGAGAGGCTAAATAGGATTGTGTTTTTACTTTGATATCTTTGGCAATGGTCCATGTTCTTCAACCACAAAAACTGTGCCACACACATAAGATGACATGCCTTATGGCTTAGTGTTAAACATATTAGATCAATAATCAGAGGAAAGGTGGCTAGCATGAATTTGACAGTATCTGTGTCCACTGAATGACCGGGATGTCATGAACAGTGTACACGGGGACAAGGTGAGATCTACGAAGGCCTGACAGACAGGATATTGTGGTGAACTTGTGTCACTTTTCCCTTCCGTCCAATTCAAACTAATCAGGTTTAACTTTTAACCCACTGACAGCTTGGACAACTTGGCAGGAGCAGCCAACTCTGCAGAGCTGAAGGCTTGGTGCTCCCCAGCTGGTTCCTTTCCTTCTCTTCTCCCAACACTTGTGGAAAAACATGTCTCGCAGCCTTCCTGGGCAGGACACCACTGCCTAGGGTGGGAGAAAATCTACCTGTCCTTCTCAATTGACAAACAGAACCATGGCACAAAAGCTCTGTTTACTGTCATGAAGTATGGGGAATGTCATCTCCTCCAGCAAAGTCATCCTACCTTACTGCTTACAAATAAGACTGGGGGGAATACTGACTTAGTCGTTTTCCTTCTCAACGTTACAATCACGCCCTGAATCATAAGAGAAATATGGTAGTTTGCTCTCAAAGATTCTGGCCAGATATATCAAAGCTGGAAGCCACACTGACCTCTTTGTTCATGTAAGATTTGCCTTCAAAGTTGGAGTTTATAAAGGAGACAGTTAACTACTAGGAAATTTTACCCTTCCAGTCTTTGCACTATAGTATTCTGCTGCCCTCCATGCTAGTGTACTGGAAGTTGGGCCAAGTGAGGGGCATGTAATGCTGTAGCTTCAGTACAGAGCACCTGACGGATTAGGTCACTAATAACTGACATTCCCACACCCTCTGCAGGGTCAGCTTGGGTAGAATTTCACAAGGTGTTTTTTTCCTCAACAGTACTGTTGTACTTGCACACACAGCCTAACAGAAAACAATACACCAGCTGGCTGAAACTTCACTTCTTCTTTCCATGATCACATAAGGTACAACTAAGGTACGAAGTTTATACAAAACAATCCTTTCTCCAAATGTGTTCTACCAAATGCATTAGTCAAAATATATGTTGTTACCACAATACACGGTACAGTTAATGTTATCTTGGGGAACAAAACTTTATTTTCAAATACACCAAGCAGTTAAATGTTATGTCACCCTAAGTTGGCAGCATTTCTGAGGGTGTGTCCGTGCGGTTTGGTAGGCTCAAGGCTTCCATATTAGTCCATGTGTCTTCTTTCATCAGCACAGGTGATTTTCCTCGGATGCACGTGACTTGGACCCAGTGGCCTTAAACGATTAAGGGCACCCTAGCAGAAACGTTAGCATCCAAAGAAAACACACCACATACTTCATCTCCATATGGCCATTATTCCCTCAAATCATGCCTGTTATGTACTATTTGATCTTGGACCACTCGTCATTTCAAAGCCTTTTGTTTTCCAGCAGTAGTGGCAGACTGACGTTTCCTTTGACAGAGGCCTACCGCCTGCAGTCAGTAAGTCTGAGTAGGACGCATTAGACAGATAAGTTCGTGCTAAACCTATACTCAAACTGTACTTTGCTTTTGGCCCAATGATAGGATGGAAACATGTGTCAGTGTTTGAGAACACAATGGGAGTGACAGGTGGTCTGATAGGGGCAGACCCTGCTCCCAGCTCTGACTCCAACCGGTCATCTAAGGAATGTGGCCCCCTAAAGGCTGGAACAGCAATCTGAGACAAGTTCACCTGAAATATGTTATCCTACTAATCCTACGCTAACAGAGATTTCCCCTGCTTTCAGATTACGCATGCAGTTTCGCCACCTGGCTGTTTTATTTCATATCTGTGAAATTAATTTACTGATATCCTATAAGTCTTCTGTGGGTTTGGGAGATCTGCTCTGTGTCAAGTTGAAGAGACCTACCATCCAACAGATAAAACAGTAAGAAAGAGGAATTTGTGGGATCAAGATCAAGTTGCAAGTCTATAAAATCCCATTGGCACAGGACCTCTGTGTGTTTATTGTTGCTATTCACTACAAATGAAAGCCACCATTGTAAGAATTTATGAGGTCCTTATCAGTAAGTCCCTTCCAGTCTGCTGGCTACCAAGTTTTACCATGGACTTTGTTTGGAAGATTATACAACTGTACAAGAATTTTTCCTGTGGGCAAGAGTTAATCAATCATGACACGGAAAGTACATTGTTACAAAAAAACTACTGTTACTTCTTCTATGCTTCCTTTATTTTATGGGTATTCTGCCTGGGGCCAAGGTGGAGGCTGTTTCTCTAGATCTTTTCTCTTCATTCCAATGATTGATAGCCGTGGTTTCCTGATGATTGACAGGTGGAAAGTCACATGATCAGCCAGCCGCCCTGTTGTTTTTCTGACCAGGCTTGGTAGAACTAATACACCCCAGGGAGAGTGGCTTTATCTTTGTATTTGCAACTACCACTCTTTAAACCTACAGTCCCTAATTTGTAAGGTTATATGTATACAGAACAAAGAGGGTTATATAAAAAGAACTTCGTCAGAAATGCCCATAAAATGAAAATAGACCCCAACGTTTGCAAGTGATCTTTGCCCCTATCAAGATTGCCCGAAGATATAATCTGTTACTGTCCAATTCTGCCCAAGATGTTTTGTCTTACAAGGCTTCTGCTGCGTCTCTGGCATTCCTGCACACTCCCTGCTCCCAGCAGTCATAGCAACAAATCTGTTCCCATCCAAACTCCATGATAAGCAACCACAAAATTAATCAACGGACAACAAAGGACATTATCAAATATACGAAATATATGAAAAGTCTGTGACAGAAACATGGTTCATTCCTTGCTATCCAGTTGTTGTTATGTCATTACGTCTGTAGGTCCAGAACATAAACTGTTCTAGCCATCCTGAAATATTACATATACCGCAGTCTTATCTCTTTCAGACTTTTCTTTAACCAAAGTCAAGCACTGTAAACATGGTGGTCCAGTTACACATACCAAAGATATCACAGTTGGTGAAAACAGTTGCTGAAGACCAGTCCATACCTACAAGTACTGGTTTACTTTGGCCCCTGCCCAGGAAAGGGCAAAAATAGATAGGCCCCATTCTTGGAAACCTCTGCCACAACCAGTTCATGTAAAAGTCACTACGAGCCTATTTGCAGCTGCCACTGCTGAATTTCAACACATATATAAAATTTCTTCAAATTTGCTACAACCATCAAAATATGACGTCAGTATGAAGCTCTTTCACCTTTGCTATAATACATCAAACTGAACATGTACATTTGCATTATCTGTGGAATGTAACAGTTTATGACCTTTAACCTTACCCCATAGTTTTCTGCTTTGAACTATAAATCGATTCATATGATCGGTTCAGGCTATAAGACAGTCAATAAATTTTGGCAAGTAATTACCAGAGTACCACACACCCTGTATGAAGCCAAACATATGATGTTCAACTCTTGTCTGGGTATCTTTGGTCCCATGCTGGCCTCCTTCCTACCACATCCCACTGACCACATCCTCCTCTAGACAGGAACATCCTGGCACACTCCTGACATCCCATCGCTCACCTACACAGGCTAAATTGGAACCACACTCTCTGGGAAAGGGAGGGCTGGAATGCCGCAATCAGAGACAATCGCCACCATTCCCTGTGATGAATTCCATGTGGAATTTGTGCCACCTCTTCCATCAGAATTCATGCCTTTTGATGTCCATTACAGATAACACCAAAAAAGGAATTCCGACTGCAACACAGTTGTCCTTCTAAACATATTCCCTCCCTCTTCTTTCTCAAACGTGAAGCCAGAACTACCGACACTGTCCTGTTTTCCCTATAGCTTGATTTTGATACCAATATGCAAGACACCCTGACATGTACTAATAAACAGAATCTTTTAACTCTGAGCACAACAGACTTTAGTGCTCAACTTTATCCTAGCCAGAGGCAAAGAGCAGGGCAGACCAGTGGCCGATGTGTCGGTGTTTGCCTTTCTAGTGTTGAAATCCTTGCTGTTTACCACTAAACTCTGGGAAGAATGTGAGTCATGTGGAGTAACAGTCAGGATACACACACCAACCAGTGATGATTGCATAGCAAAAACAATTGCCTGAAATTACTAGAACATGTTACATTTGGTGCTCTTCTCAGAGAATCTGTTTATACTTCCTGGTCATACTTGCTTCAGTATTTACAACAAACAGGCTTTCTACAGTTAGTTTTCCACATATTGTTAACTGAATGGAAAACATTACTTGACAAATGTGGTGGATTTTTTAAACAAAATTACTTAAATGCCTCTTGATGTCCTGGAATCTTTTAAAATACCATAAATCTTCTTTCCCAGTATACATTGTTTACATCACAGGATGACATCATCCCTCATAACAAAGGTTTCTGGGATAGCAACAGCTAGCCAATAACTACCTTTGAGTAAATGAGTCTTCTAATTGATGACTGTGGCTTACTCACCATAATCACTTTTTCAGAACTTTTGAAGCAAGCAGGTTGTTTGAAACTAATTGCCCTTGTTCTAAACATCCCACCAAGATGACCGGCTAGTTTTGGGTGTTTTGGGTGTCCCGGAAAGTTGAACAGACCACACTGGCCTGGATACCTACAGATGATAGTACTGAGATAACTTCCTGCCTATTCTTGTTGCTAAAATGTTGTCAACATATACAAATTCCCTGGTTTTATCTGTGCAGGTGATGCTTAGTGTAAATAAGGTCTGTCCTCAACAGCTTAAGGCAACCAAATAGAAAACCAGCAGGACATTTGCCATAAACAGTACCAAAAGCTCTTTGAACTTCAACACATATTCAAGTACCCAGACTGGTGGAAGATAAAGAAACTCATGAAATTTTACACTGTCGCCTGCGAGATTACAACTGCGCAGGCTTACGTCCCACGCAAACAGAGCCCTAATCCCAAGCTCAAACATGGGAACAGCAGCCGAATAAGAGAGTGACACTGGGCCTCTTTGTTGGGCTAATAATATTTGACTTGTTTTGGCAGCAGATGAATGTATGTGTATACCTACTGTGTTTGAAAATCTGCTCATTCACAGGGCGGCGCAAGAAAACAAGACCCTGGGTACACAACCTACAGCAGCCTATATTAAATTTGCATCACAACGACTGGCCTGGCTGCGCAGTTTGGTTTTACCATATTCTCCTTATTAAGTGCTTGTTCTTTGTTCCCAAAACGTTTTGCCATTCCTGGGTACAAGCAAATCACATGAATCTTTGTTCGCATACACTAATTAATAATCTCTGATCCAACTGCTCTCATCCAATCCACAAAAGGTCTACTGGCTGTCTAAACCATATTGATTTTCATGCCAAGATACCATATACAGATTGCCACTTCAAAGAAGCCGACGACAGTTTTCTGAATTTGCAGTGCTAGACAAGCTAACACAACAGTTTGAGTGCCATACAATTTGATGGTTGTATTGGACAGCACAATGGAAATTTCCATTCTGAGTTTAATGTGCCAAATGTAAACTAAGCCTGAACACCTGCATCAAGAGATCAAAACCTTTATGCACAGCCATAAGGTTTGGTTTTAACTCACCAAAGATTATCTATCTACCCTACCTTTTGTACCTAATGTCTTAACACTTCTGTCATTAGTCAGTACTTACAAGTACTTAGCAAAAAATCTGTAATACTACCTCTTCAAGCAAGAGCAAAGTCTCCTCTACAAGGATGCAGAGACGAAATAAGGCACTTGAAAACATGCTGACTTGCCATGCAGGCTAGCTATTGGCAGTCTTTGTTAGCTCAGCTTTTGGCAGGATTACCATTAGGGCTTCTTAACTGGTACGAAGGAATTTTGTAGTTCCTACACAAAGTACGTGGCTACTTGCCTTTCTCAACAGATTCTGAGTAGTACCAGTTGAATGCTGGTATGTCTACAAGTAAAGATTCAGTAGACTTTATATTGAATAACCGTGACATGCAGCTGGACTTTTTTCACCTCATTTTTGAAGGTCCTTAAGAACATTTGTCAGTATATAGTCTTTGTAGCTCAATAAAATAAAACAAAATGAGAAGAATCAGAAGAATGACAAAAACCGTATATTGGCCACTATGTGGTGCAAATATAAAAATACCTACCAATCTTGGGTTAGTTGTAGTGATGTTACTTATTCATACCCAACATCTGCACAGAATGAATTCAATGATAGTGGGAAGACAAGTCATTTTACAGATTTTACTGAACTTCATCCAGATCTTTACTGTCCCTTTATTGGCGAAAGAACACAAAATGACTTCAATCTCAAAATAAACAAATATGAATACATCACTCAATGCCGCATAAACACCATGGTCTGCAGGTGTCTCAGTCACACTGAGGACCAGGTCACACTTTGCTTTCACGACATGTTCATCTAAATGCCTGACTTTGCTTGGCTTTTGTCTGGGTCTAGCCATGATAACGTACAACAAAAGTGACCCTATCAAAGCATGTGCTACATAGCTCAGGCTGAACTTGTCTGCCTTGTTGATATTCTCCCCATTGTACTGCTATAAGAGTGGCAAAAGTTCAAGCTGAACTTATCAGCCTTGTTGATATCCTCTCCATTGTCCTGCTATAAGAGTGGCACAATGCAACAATTTTGGGCACTAAGAAGTGACAGTGTGATATTATACCTTCGTGCAAGCATGAATGGCACACCTCACACAATCACACAGCAGAGCTTAACAAAAGATTGCGCTTTCATAGCGACCACGCAAGTCTACGTGTGCGGACGCATGAACCTGACCAAGTAGTAACAGGTAGCGGTGTAACTGCCAATAATCATGCCAGCATACTGCAGTAATGATAGGTTTGGGTGCAGGATATCCAACCACGCCTTTTTTTGCACATGGTTATGGACTGACACGGCTGTTGTGGTCTGAACCGAAGACAACAGATATGCCACTTCGGAAAATGCGACATTAGGTACAGTCCTGACAATTCCATTGACTTAGTCACCAACTGAGCAAACTGGATAATGTCTGTCAATTCAATTTTCATATTTTTATGACCATTTCAACTATGACCATTTGTACCAAAAACAGCCTTCAACGTGGATTGTCAGCCTGATACCTGTAGACAGTTTTGATCACTGCCTGACACTCTCACGGATGGACGAAAGGCACACGGAAAGAGCAAATCAGGCAAGTAGCAAGACCCTTACCTCCTGGTTGTGGTGTTGCATCTTGGGTGGAGGAGACTGCAGCCATGGCGGCTGTTGCCATGGCAGCAACCAGCAGGCGCAGCTGTAAGCACCTGCACAGGCCCATGATTGGCTGGGACTGCCAGGCTTCTGCCCCCTGTGGAAAACTCCGCAGGATCAAGTCTTGCTATCTCCTACAAGACATCAGCAGCAGGCTGCGGTCTGGGCCTTCACAACACCTGCACAAAACACAAGATTCACAGCAAAGTTAGACATGAAAATTCACAAAAAAAGTTATCTGTAATTTTGGGAGTAATCCCAAGAAGCTAACATTTCAGTCCAAACGCTGTCATACATGTAACAGGTTATTCCACAAGTCATGACAGTCTGTTGATACTGTCCAATACTGAAGGTTATAAGGCATACAACAAAAAATGCTTATTAAAATCTTTTTTTCTAGTTTTATCTTTAGATAAGACAGAGATAAAGAAATTGACTGAAAAGTACACATTTTTATCACTCCTTCTCAATGGCATATTTACACTTCAGTTTTGGCACAGTATGAAGTATTTTTCTCTAGCTCACAGACCAAAGAATGTGGATACATAATACAGCATACCGAGTTTACCTGTGGACAAACATTGTAACAAAGACTGTAACTTCCAACAGTTTTAATACGGGACCCGTAATCCGTAAGTTTTCGTGTTTCGTCCGGAGCACGCCCTTCTCCTGAGTAACCCCCACACAAACCTGTCATAGAACGGACATTTTTGCCATTAATATGTGACCAGTTTGTACACAGCAGGTACCTCTGGTCAGCAACCACTCCCTGGATTTACAAACCTCAGTACATCACATCACAAAACTTGAAAAGCTTTTCCCTCATCTCGAGAATGACGACTATGAATATCCAGCATACCTTGTGAAGTTTTATAGAAGATACCTACCGGTAATGAAGGTATCAAAACAAACCTCATGTGCACCACACCATTTACATAGAACACACAAGGCTGATCCCTGTGATTAAAAGCTGCATGGCTTTATGGCACCTGAGCAAAGTCCATCTGCACAGAGGAGGCAGTTCGACTCTATTAAATGGACACCAAGATCTGATGGTGATAATCAATGGAAAGGCGGGAAAGGTCCCATTGTGAAAGGTACCCAAGGGGAACTAATGAACCTAGTTTTAACCAACAAGGGGGCTAAACACCTGTAAAAGATCCTGGCGACTTCAACTGTTCGGATTATAGCGGAATCTCAAGTGTTTAATCAAACAGGGACAGAATAAAGAGCCCATGCTCCATGTTGGGACACTTGATGCAAAAACAGCCCAGTGAGTGGGTCCAAGTGGCCACCTGTGTAAAAACAGGGTTGCAGACGCTACAAGGGGAAATGCCTCTTGGGCATAAGAACTGAACAAAGAAAGCCATTGAGGGAATAATGTGCCGACCATTACTGCCTTTTGTGAGTCAGAAAAATGCCCATGCTAATACAAAAAGAAAGTCTAGCACATTACTTACAGGATAAGAATTTTCTAGTGCCGGTATGCTAGTACTTGTCACCTATTGCATGCATGGATTCCATTTAATACTCTAGAACCACTAAATCTGTCTACAGACAACTTTCACAAAGTCACTTGTGCACATGAGTGGCATCAAACAAGTCTATATGATAGTATATCACTGTATTTTTTTCCAGCTAGACATAAGGACATGCAAAAGTCACAACATAATGGCACCAACCATTCCTTCACCTATTACTTATAAGGTAACAGTGCCTTTGGCTACAAGCTTCGACTCTGTCACTGCAAAATCACTACAGAGTAACACTTCAGTATATATTTTGCAGTGTCAACTCCCATTCCACAGAAGCTAAAACAAGTCCCAAACCTGGAAACCTCACCTAACTTTCTGCACTTCTGGAAGTTAACCTGTATTTCTTCCAGTTCTGGTTCAGGCAGTTCTGGAGACTCCACTGTCTCCCGGTAAGGCATGGTTCTAACTGCCCTTCCAACAAGCCTGCGTTGTTTACTCTGCTTCTATTGACTATACTGTCTGTCAATCAATAGATGCTTGGTGCACTGCACACCCAGGCCCCTCTGTACAGAGAGGCAACTGGTCAAACTGGTTCCATAAGTGGACTGTACCACCCAAGTCTAACGGTAGGGAGGTGCAGGATTGGGGGACAATGTACTCACTATCCACTCACAAAAGATAACACTACCTGTCAAAACACCAAGTTTTGATATTTTTTTTATCAAAATGATTATCTTAGACCTTTAACTAATTAATTAACTATACCGTCAAACTAATCATAGATTGAGGTATCCAGAAGTAATCCATAGAGCCAAAAATAATCAAGCAAGTCTTCCATGAGACTGTTTACTAATGAGTTGGTCTTATCGTTAAGTCATGCATACAACACATTTTTGTGCTAATTGCCTTTCTTTGGGCTCTTTGTTTCTGTTGTTCTAAATCCCATCATAATATGTGCACTTTCCTAATGCCAATAACTGAAACTATACTCGCACCAGAAGACAAGTTTACAGTAACGTTAAAACACATATCTATATACAGATTTCAAGGTTCAATAAACCATTCAAAAAGGAATCTATTCTGTTCAAAGCTATTATCATACAATGCATGTTGGAAATGCACAAAATGTACTTGAAAAGTACCTCAACAAAGACTTCTAGAGGACAAAAAATACCATTTGCTACAGCCGATGTAACAACTGTTTTCGACCAAAAGTAACATTTTTTATTCCAATCTCTCCCTTGGGAAAGAACAGCTTACAGCAATTAAATGAGTTTATCTGAGGTAAAAGAGAGATTTTCATCAAAGAGCTGTCCCATTGGTAACAGGTGAGGTCCAACACTTGTGTCAGCCCCATGGGGTGTGATAACAGAATTCTTCACAACAAAATAGAGACAATTATGTGCATGGGCAGTTCAGTTTGAAAGCCTTGGAAAAACAGACCTGCCCTCTTGCCAAGCATGGACAGCTGTATACATTACGTTGCTGGGAAAAACTCAGCATTACCACTAAAAGCCACTTTTAGGTGATTTAGATGACTATCAAGACTAGCTGACACTTTGTACTTTGTTCCAAGGGCGCCCAGCTTTTGGAACACTGTGTAAAGTGCAAAATGACTTAAGCATATGGTGCAAATGTTTTTCTCAAAGAGAAAATATCCCCACAAGAGTCTGAGGTTAAGTGGGAAAACCACTGAGTCCTCGAACTGTTAGTTTATTCCAGCCAAGCTGAAGTCAGCAGGGCCAGGGGAATTGAATGTTCCTAACAGATGACAACCCATACTCTCATCACTACAAAAAGACCCTAGAAAACAAAACTGACCCAAATCAAAGAGTTTCAAGAAAAAACTGTATTTAGAAGATAGCCGGATCCAACCTTTATTTGTTGCTTTCCATCCATCTGCCTGTAAAATGTCCGTGCTTCTGACAAGTACCTTTATAAAGCTGTCCATACAGCACACACCTAAAGCACAATAATACCTACTTCACAGTGGCCTTGAATCACACTAAGGTACACAGAACACATTTTTTTCTGAGTGACGAACTTTTGAAGTGTTTTCTCCAGTCCCGAACTACAGAACTGCCCGAAGTTCATTATTTCCAAGTACACTTGACACCATGCTTTTTGCATCCCTTTCCATTCTTGGATGAACGGTGTGTTTGCCTTTGCATGGCATGATGGGATTCCGATCAAAGGTCAACGGCCCTGTTTGGGTGTATACACACCTTGGAATGCAGACCAAACCATTTCTGCTCATGGAGGTGTAAAACTTTTTTACCTACCTATCCCTTACCTGACTTTTGAGGTAAATGCCAAGGAGAAATCCACCTGTCTGAACTGTTACAAATCTAACTGGAGTAGTGAAAAAATGCAAGAAACCATATCATATATTGCCTTGTGCTTCCATAACTTTGTCATGAAGGTGTGTTGATACCAAATCCATAAAACTTTGTGAAATTAATAATACATGATTTTAAAAATTATCAGACACTTTAATGTACATGTACTTTGTTCCATTTCTTTATTATCAAAAAGTTTTTCAAGGAGTGGTTACAGACCACAGGACCATACACGTGCCATTGTTGTTGTGTTTAAAGTTGAAGAAGGTAAAAAGAATTTGAACACTGGTCGCTTATTCTTAATCCTAACTTATCCGAGGTCTATTCCTCCAGTAAGTTTTAATCTCACTGCGACTGCTGGCAAGGATTTAACATCTCAAAGTAATGAGCCCAACCAGACACATCTTCACAAGATAAAATCTATGAAGACCAGAGGGCAAGCTGTAGCAATTCTGACCTAGACATTCCATACCTTCACATCAAATCACCTTGCTCACATTTCATATTACAATTTCCAAGTCTAGAGCCATACATGCAATGATTTCTATAATCATGAAACCAATGTGATCTATACAAAAGTACACTGGACAAACTTTGCCTTACCAGAATCAGCAGCCTTACAGCTGTTTTTGCTAGGACAAGGACTGATGGGAGTCCTAGCATAGGTCGCTTACTGATGTCCAGTCAAATTACCAAAATTGTTGTTCTAGACATAACAAGGTCTCCTTCCTAGACCTTGAGAGCGGAGGTTGATAGGGCTGGAAAATAATCTTAACTTTTCCTGCCACTCAGTGAGTTTCTTCAGACAGATAAGCGGGAGACAAGTGTGCACGGCCAGACAATCAGACGGTCCCTTCAACATGTCTCCATAAACAGAACTATCACTTTCACTGTCTGGCAAGGCAAGGAGCCTAGGGTCTCTTCTAAAGGTGTAAACAAATTGTAATACCATAAGTACAGGAGGCTATTTTCTGACAATTGGAAAAAATGAATTTTTATCCATTTTAAACAGAAACATTGTAATTCCTTCCAGTGACAGAATTAAACCTGCCACTGGTTTTAATGTAGTGTGCAGCAGTGTAGGTTTTAGCAATCTGGACATACAAATCTTTAATGGCAGCCTACCTGTGAAAACCGTGACTTGCATGCTACCGGTAGAGGATAAAATCCTTTGAAGAAGACATTTACCTGTCAGTTGTGCATTTCAAGAGAGGTCCGTCTTGAGCCACCTTAAAGAACCTTACACTAACTTTAGCTGGAAGATATCCTTAGTGTCAGCTCTATAAAAAAGGTGATTTAGTGACCTTTCTTATCCGGATTAGGCATTAGGGCCAATGTGATCAGGTGTCCTTCTCCTATCACAGTCCTGATTAATTTGTATTAACCTTTCTGACCAACCAAAACAAAAAGTCAGACAGTCAAAAGGGAATAATCTGGAGCTGTGTTATGTTTGTCTACAGCTACATTAACTACCACTTGATTAACTCAAGTTTAACAAACAAAGAACTACCATGGAGGGCTGAAGTCACACCTCTTTGTCAAGTTGGGACTGTAAAATACTGCAAATCAATTAATGATATAGTCCAGACAAGCTTCAGCTATAACAGGACCGCACACATAATGTACTTGGGATGCATGAAACCATACTACTGGGTTGAGATTGCCATCTTAAAATGGTAACAAATTTTTTCAACAAAATTTTTGAACCCAAAACCATATTTTTGCCAGAGTAAAATCACTAACTCCATACACAAATGGATACTTCCAAACAAAATCATAAAAATTCAGCCATCTTTTTTTTTTCCATTTAAATTCTTTAGTTTACGTAGAACCAAACTAATGCTACCAACCTCCTAGCTAACTGGTAGCAATGCCTATTAAAAACTTTATTAGCATACATTTTGTACAACAGAGACAAAACCAAACCATTACTTGAATTCAAAGGGAACATACATGTACAATTGACAACGTTGTGCTTTTTCTAGAGTAGCTAAGTAGAAGAAAAACACAAGTCGCTGTATATTTTTTTTATTGGGATAAATAGGCAGAAGAAAGACCCTGCCCTCCCTACAGGCAATACAATGAGAGATGTGCGTGCCAACATAGTACTATGTAGACCATGCCACTGAACAACCAGTAGTAATGGGGAAAATATGTACAACTCTGTCTCAAAGTACAAAATTTCTGTTGTAACCTACAAAAATTTCAAGGAGTGTTTTGGATTCCTTTTACCCATGACATTAAAATGATCTTTCTTTACTTTTACAAATTGCAAGGTGCTATAGTCATACCTTTCACAAAGTCAAAAACAAGCACCAAAAGTTGAAACTAGAAGAAAACCCATCAGCAGAACTGAAAGCAATCCCTCTATGGGGAAGGAGCATGTGTTGATCCCAAGGATAACAAGGAACGTCTCTTGTTAGGTCTTAGTAGAGAAAAAGGGCACTGTTATGGCTCCTACCTCCCACGGCGTAGGCCCTATCATGACAAGCAATCCTTGTAACAAGGAAAGCAACCCAAATAAAACCCAGTCTCCATGACTGCCATGCGCCAAGGCTTTCAAAAGTACATTGTTTTTCATAGTTGGGGATAATTTTGTAATACCTGTCAGATAATAAAGGGTTTCATGTCTATAGCGTCCTTCCCAAGCAAAATTCGTGCAAACAAAACATGCCAGAGCAGAGAGCAAAAGCATTAGAGACTTGTTTATCTTTGTGACAAAGGACAAATACGGGAACAAATAGCCCCGATCTGACTTTTGCCTAGTGGGAGATCAAGTGAGAGAAAGTCAACATAAGAACGTGTGCACTGCTGCCACTACGAATAATGGGCAGCAACGGCGGGAAAGCCGATTGGTGGACACAAATTTAGGCCAGCCAGAGTTCCCTCCGATCCGAACAGCAATCAGCAATCATCAACTGGCACCAAACCGAACAATTATCTTCTGTCTGGTAGCCATTCAGACTGAAGGACCATTTTTGTTCATCTTTAATCATCTTCATCTTGACTTGGGACTCATTGCACGCCTTCTGTTAGCAAAGCAAGTCAGACAAAAGAACTGCAGCTGTTCCCTTCCCTTCATGCTCCACTTCAAGCCAAACTGATAAAACTTTTCCACCAAATCATACTCAGTATGCTTCTGACAACAAACTTTCCCTACTGGACCACAGGTATTACATATGTCATAGACTTCTTACATATACCAACATCTTAGACTGTAGGTCTTTGTTTTGGCTCCATTCTAGCAGCATCCCCTATAGGACTGTAGGCACTACAGCAGCTGTCAGCCACTGACTGATCAGCACCCTTCTCCCAACAGAACCTGTTGGGCTGGACACTCAGCACAAATTTGCATATATGATCTGACAACCAAGTGGATATGATGAAATACAGCACTCACCCATCTCCAGACAGTCTAGGGTACCATCCACTTCAATCTCTCAGATGGTCCACATGATTGCTTTAATTAGTATATGTGGGCTTAAAATCTTTTCTCTCCAACTGGAATGTACCTGCAAGTTTATTTTTTTATGTTTTACTGTCAGCTATTAAAATGATTTGCTTTATGAGCCATTTTAGCTTAGATCTAATGGAAAAATGATTTGAAACATGATGTCCAAAAGTTTGAAACTTTTGTTTGCATCACTATCATCTTGTAGGTATAAAAATGGCATATTCTAAAAGGCTGAAATTTGCATATGCTCAGAATCTATAGAGCTATATCACTAAAGATCAACTTTGCACAGGACTTCAAAGTCCCTTCTCAAATATACATGTTTTCTTTTTTGACAAATGATGGCGAGCACACATTCCTTACAAATTTGTAGTCTCACAGAATAAGCTTGCTAAGCAAACCACACAGTGTGCTGGCAAAATTAGCTTAGTTTCTACAATCACAAAACTGTCATCAGAGAGCTAACACTTAGCAGAGTGGAGTTTTTATTACAACATGTACCGCCAACATTTACCTCAACATTCATTCAAAACACAGCAATTTTATTCTGTTATATATTATATCTTTAGGATGGATCAAAGGATACAGAATCAACCAAAACTCATTATCAGAAACCATGCCCCAAAACTGTCACATTCTGGCCTCTCAAGTATGCAAGATAAACCAGCAACAGGCATGTTCAGAGGGTGCTGTGCTTAATCAGCCTGGAGACCTCTAAAATTTACCTACCTCCCTGGCTGACAACATTGTTTGCTCACCAAATGTCAGGGTAAAACCTTTTAGAAGCTTGTAAATTTACCAGTCTATTGCTCCTTCACCTCTAACTTTGGCAAGCATTGCTAATCAAGCTGATGTACTGTACCTAATTCAGTGTATTAATATTTTATGCCTTTTCTACTTACTAAATGTTGATACATGCAACATCATCCATTGTATAATAGCACAGACAAAATGTTTCAGTGTTTACAAAGATCTACATTGCA
>LZCU01148087.1:0-11220 GCA_001663935.1 Asymmetron lucayanum | reverse complement strand
CAGGAGTGCGTCATAGTTAGCCGGAAGTCGGAACCGTCCACTATCACGGTAAGGATTTGGCCGAAAATTCATGGTATGTAAATCTTTGTGTTGGAAAACAGTACAAAAACTTTTAACCATCAAGGATATGAAGGTGTACATACCTGGTGGTTGTTGCATCAGAGCTCTGTTTGAACACTTTTCAAAGTGGCGGATTAATGTTACCTGGTGATATTATGTGAATGGAGGCTGTAGACAATGGACAATGCTTAACACTAATCTGGGAATAGTTCCTTTCCACCTTTTTGCAGTTGCTGAGTGTATGTAAATGCACAGACTTTGGAAAGTACATCTTCTTTATTTGTGCATAAGGGCAATCAATATCCATTTGAGAAGAAGCCCATCAGTTAAAATTTATGTAAATTGACCTATTTAGGATTGAAGATTTTTGAGGACTGGATACAACTGATAGGTATTACTAATAGCCAGTATTAGGTCTGTGATTATAAAGGTTGCTATGGCTGTCATTCCTATTTCAAACAGTCATGGTGTACAAATGTACATGTGTGCTGACCCTTTCTCTCATCAAGTCTAACCCCACAACCAATACAAAGTTGGTTCTAAAAGGCTGCTGAGCAGGGAAAGGGTTAAGTTTATAATATCTCCCTAGGTAAGGTCATGGCAAGGATGAATGTTTGATGAAGACAGAGTAGTGACAGCATAAATTGTATTGAAGTTTGAACGGAAGCAGGCATCTTGCCTTTGTCTCTCAGGGAGTTAATGTGTCTTGGTTGGAAGTAAATGACACATTATGTTCATTAGGGCTGATCATTATTGCAGAATTTTCTTGTGAAGGATTGCAGAAGATGAGGAATGATTAATGACTTTATGGGGCCCAGATATGCATAATTGTTAATGTAGTCTTAATGGGATGGTTATGATGCTGTGTGCTGCAGGAATCGGCGCTCCAAATGGGACCAGCCAGCTCAGGCTGGTGGAGGGCCAGGCTTGATCCAGCAAGGAGGAAACAGTGCTGACTCATCCAGCCCCGTGGAAGCAGCCGCAGCAGCAGCCGCAAAAATCAATGCCATGTTGGTGGCCAAGGGAAAACTCAAACTACCTGCTCAGCAGAATCAAAGCAGCAGTAAGCCAAAGGTAAGTAACTCTAATAATTAAGATTTGAAGCCTGGGTAGAAGAAGTTAGAAGAGTGTGTAAAATTGTATCTTATAGGTACTCTGATCTAGGCAGATTGCTCCCAACAAATAGCATAGTATAGTTTATAACACCACATCTTCATTTCAAACTTTGTGAAATGACAAAGGGCAAATATATTTTGGTAACATTATACTGATCTGTGTATGTGATAAAGCAGGTTTATTGGTAGCTTCCTATTCTGTTGTTATATCATACCAAGTTATAAGGGAGAAAACAACCTCGGTATGATACGGCGAAATCATGGTGAGAATACCTATAAACCTGCTTGTCACAGACAAGACCTTAGCCAGGAGTTTGGCAGGGATACTGTATATTTGTATAGGGAGGGGTTGCTAAGACCTCAGCCTTACACATGCTTGAGGCACCGCCTGTGGAACTCACAGTTTATATCCCGTCCAATAGGATGTTTTGGAGATAAAGATTTTGGGATTAAGTCATTTTGGGATAATGTTTGTATACCGCAAGTACTGTGTCCTACCATGTTGGGAAAGACCACTTTTCACAGTACCATTCAAATAGGATGTGTGTAGCCCCTCTGTGTGTGTTAATTCAATCAGTGCAGAATATGCCATATTTTCATTGGCATTTAACTGATGACAGTCAGGGATGTCCTTTACCATTGGCCTTGTCTGTCGCCCATGCAATCTTGCTGTCTGGGGCTGTATTTGATGGATAATTGTTTAATTTGGGCTGTATGGTTTTGTGTCAAATTTGACAGAAAGACAGCTGTTGTTCAATCCAATGTATCCAAGACCAAAATTACCACGTCAAAATCTAATCCTTGTTAGACCTGGCCAAGGATATCCCTGAAACAAACTTTGCCTTACTACATGCATCTCTTCAGCATTTATGTATTTTTATGTAGAATTGAGTCGTTGAAGTTGATAGTGTTGTGTTGTAAACTGTTTGAATTTTATTGGTACTGAAGCATCTTTTAAGTATATATGTTATTTTAACTACAATACTTATAAGTACATATTCAGTAGTTTTAGAATGAAAATGTCCAGCTATTTCCTGCTCTAACTTCTTGTGTTTGGCTGTGCCTTTGCTGTCAGTCTTCCTCTGTTCAGCCTCAGCAGCAGAACCAGAGGAAGGAAGAAGTCTTCATGGCTGAGATTGAGATAAATGATGTGCCCATTGGCTGTAGAAACTTGTTAACCAGAGGACACACCCAGGATGAGGTACAGCCATGCATCCATCGTTTTCAATTTTCTGCTATAGAATTAAATAACATAGAGCACTCAGGCTAAATGCATGTATGTTGCTTTTGAGAGAAATGAAACCATGGACAGGGACGTTGATGTCTCAGAGGGAAAGGGATATTCTTTGCTCTGTTTTTTCTTCATTTTTTGGGGCACAATTTCTGATTGCAGACTTTTTCCCTTGTCAAGAGTATTGCCTTACATGATGTCAGCGACAGGGTAAGGGAGTGACATATTAACGCGGGCCATTAAAGGGTCACAGAGTAACTACCATATGCCTGGAACAGAAATGATACCAGTAGAATGCTTTGGTTACACAGCTTTTATACTTTCCTCTGCTGATCCTTAAGTCACCAAAAGCAGCACTTTTAGAGCATCTTGGTAGCTGTATGTTATGCAAATTTGGATCAATTGAGGGCAATTTATCATGCGTAGAATCAATGCCTGGACTTTTCCCACGATTTGTTGCCTAATTGCTACTTGTGGTAGCATGAGCCTGACTGATTGTGTAAATTAAGGTTACTTTTAGTGATTGGATCATAATGCAGAGAACGACATGAGCGTCTTGTCCTTGCTTCATTATGCTTCTCATTAGCATCATTAGTCATTGCCCCGAATTACTGTAAATTCATTTAATTTTGCGATAGTTATATTTCCCGGGCTACGGTCATGGCACGTTGGATGCAACCTATGCCTCGATCTTGGAAGTTAAGCAACGTTTAGTCTGGTCAGTACTTGGATAGGAGACACTCATTTGTCAGGCACAAGGATTTATTGTGCCTTTCACAATGCACACTATGTTTTAACCCAGTAGACAATTGTGTAATGAGCTGTTCTTGTACAGGTACATAAAATGAGTGGAGCGGCAGTGTCCACACGGGGCAGATATATGTCACCTGACGACAAGGCCAAAAATAACTATGGGTATGTGAATATTGTTTTGTTGTCATGATTTAAGTTGTAAATTTTGTTCCTCCAAGGGTTGCCCTTTATTCTTGACAAGGCTGTTGAAATTGTATGGTTAAGCTTATTTATCATGTGTCCAGATTGTGTTGAATTCAAAGGTGATATGTCTGGTCCAATTAACTGATGAATATTTGAAAATGGAAGAGGGAGTGCACAGTGCTTTGAAGCAGGTATTCTTGTAGCATAGTTGCTACCGTTTCTCTACAAATGTTTTCAGATTAGGAAAAAAATGTCATGCACTTTGGAAGGAGATTGGAGATGGTCTGCAGTAATTGCAGGGATGTGAAAGAAACTGTTAGTGAAATGTCAGTGAGATCTGCTTTGAAGTAGCAGGAATATGAAAATGAGAAGAAAAGAAAATGCTTTGAGTGTAGCAGCTGTAGTGGTTAATAGATGAGACAAAAGGATTCTGCTGAAATGTTGAAAAAAGAATATGCTCTTCCCTGTCAACATTCTTGAATGGGAGAGCCATTAGGTATATTATGTAAGGTATACTTATGTAATTCTATATATTTTCCTTGTAGGGAGAGACCTTTGTATTTGTGCGTACAAGGACCCATACAAGAAGCAGTGGACAGTGAGTTTTATATTTTTGTTGAAAATATTTGCCATATTTTATTAACTGCCTTGTTTGGAGTTAAATTTTGGAGAATGCCATAATTTCACCAGAAAATCTGGCCAGTATAAAGTTCCCATTATAATGTACCTTCACCTGAATATATTTTACAGAAGCAGTAAATAGGATAAAAGAAATTATTGCCAACGGCATGAAGAAAGAAGCAGCTAAGACAGGGGTTGTTGGTGCGATCCCTGGGCCCAGACCCCCGCTACTGCCGGGTGCAGGGCCTCCACCCCCTCTCATGACACAGCCTCCCATAGGCCTACCACCCCCACAGCAGCAGCTACCGCCTGGGGTAAGTTTCTTCTCCGTGTTGTAAATTGGTATCTAGCAAGTATATTGGATAGCAAGAAGTAAACATGTCGCTGTGTCAGCAGATAGTATTTTTTTGTCCAGGATCAGTTGTCTTATGTAGACTACAATTCATTTTCTATCTTCCTGGTCAGTTATTTCTTGTCAATTTTTAGTCTCCCCTTTATCCTGTCTGAACCATTGCTACCCTTATCGTGACCAAACTTGGTTTTTCTATGCCTTCCTACTTCTGTGTACCTATATGTTAGACTTTGTAACATCATTGTGTGTAATGGTAGTTCATTGAAAGAAAATTGTCTATGGTGACAAAAGACCTAAATGAACTGAACCATCACGAGGGCTTTTGATTGAAAGGTTGAACAAAGGATTGTGACGCTTACAGTTAGTAGCTATGTACTATATATGATTGCGTTTGACTGGTATCCTACCAAGTAAATTTGCCATATCAGTGTATTAACAATGAGACTAGAGGATAAGATGGAAGCAGAGATAAGAGAGGAGCAGGGCAAAAACAGTCCTGTCTTGCTTTTTTTAATTTATTCTTTCTGATATATTTTGAAAATTCTAGAACCTGGAAGATCAATTTGTTTCACTTAGTAAGGAGTTGATCTAGCTGTGATGCATTACACATGTTGGTCAGCATAAACTTTGAGTACTTCGTTAGGAATGCTAGACAACGACTTGTTGGTTGCATGTTTGTAGACTTACATTATTTGTGTGTTTCCTCCTGTCTCAGATGCATTATGTACAGGACAAGGTGTTTGTTGGTTTGGAACATGCGCCACCCTCCTTCAATGTCAGAGAAAAAGTCCTAGGAGTTGCGGTAAGGATATGTGTATAAATTCATGTTGTATTTGTGGACACAAAATGTCTATTTGGGTCAAGAAGTAGTTGTTATCTATCAATAGCAGCTGTTATATGTGAAGACCTTTAGGTCAACAGTCAGTGCAACATCTGCTAAAATGTATATGACAGGCAGACGCATGATATCTCTGAGACAGTAGAGATAAAAAAGAGTGCTGGTATGTCTTGATAGAAGGAAAACTGCTGGAATGCATGTGCATAGATCACACTTAGAAATAATTGATTGCAGGGTCCGAAATACGCTTTTTAGCCTTCTTGTACTGGTGTATATGGCAAGAATATTACTGGTACGAATACATTTATGCTTCACAATTGTAGAAAAGAGGCCATTTTGCTTAGTGATGTATTTTATTTTGGCCCAACCAGTGATTTTATCCATCAGGAGTATAACTTCTAAGTACAGCAAAATGAGTTGCACACCTCCAATTTTACTTGCACAAAGTGGTGTCATTTTTTTTCATTAAGAAGGTAATTCTTCCCATATATACTTGGTAAGAGGACTTTTATTTATGTAGTTACTGTGCTGATGTTTGGTGCCATCTTGCTTTTTCCTTGCTAGGGTTCTTACTTAGATCACATCCAGAGGGAAACAGGTGCCAAAGTCCAGCTCAGAGGGAAGGGATCTGGTACGATAGAGGCCACATCAGGGAGAGAAGACTTTTCACCTATGTACATTTGGATAAGGTGTGTTGAGAAAAGTCTTTACAATAGTTTGTGCATATTTTAGTGTCGTTGAACATACAATTGTGGATCTTATTGAACTCAACAATTAAAAAGGCTCTTACATTTGGCAGTTTTCTTTGGATATGTAGTGGTTAGTCTACATTGCCTGCAATAGTTTAGTTATTCATTGATATCTGTTGTTGATGTTGATATTTGGTTGTCGTTTTTTATCACTTACTTAACCTTGTATATCTCTAAGAATAACTATTCCACTTTGGTGGAGCCACTATCTATGTTGCATATAGATGCACACAACAAAAAGCTCAGTTATAGTATCTATACTTTTTTGCTTATCACAAAATCTCTTTCTGTCTGTAAGTTGTAAGATAGGGTATGTTTGTAAGGGAGAAATCTGGAGTTCTTTACAAGTCACAATGTAATGGAAATTGTCTAATAGATGTTTTATGTCTGATACAGCCACACTAATCCAGGAGGTCTTGAACAGGCCAAGAAATTGTGCGAAAATTTGTTGCAAACAGTAAGTAATCCCTTCAATAAATCTGTGGATAATTTGCAGAGCTTAGTTCTTATTTTTTGTAAGCACATTTGCATCATCCTACTGGCATTTGGTGGGAAGGTACCTTGATATTTAGCTTACTTCAAACCTACTCACTGGCCATTACAATAAAGACAGATAATGTATACAATATACCTGTGTTCAGGTCGACTGTACTGGGGAAGTTCCCTTAGCTCCTTTTTGACTAATACAACAAACAGTGGACATTGGGTTTTAGTCTTGGCCTAAAGACTGCAACCCTTTCCAGTAGCATGCAATTCGATTGAGCAACAACTTTCAGGTCTATAGGCAGGGCTTCTCCCCACTAGACCAAGCACGCTACTGCAAAATAATGATTGCTGCCAGTCTGTAGGTTGTTGAAGTATCCTCAAGAAATCCAGAAGTAATTTTGTAAGTGTAAGTATGACATCAGAACAGACTCCCAGTATTGTGGTTTTGCTTGTCTTTCTGATGCATGATGTGACATTTCACACAGATCCACCAAGAATATGCAAAGTACCAGCAGCAGATTGCAGCAGGGATCATTCCTCCTCCTAACATAGTGCAAGGTGGGTTTTTGATCCGTTTTTATATTGTTACAGTTGAGGAAAGTCCATGCATCTCATATGTGCAAAATACAGTGTTAAAGAAGTTGAACAGAAGGTAACTCAGGGATGATCAGGAGGCCTGCTGGTGTGGAGGGTTGTGCCAAAATTGAAAAGTCGATTTTCCCCTCAATGATTGCAAATAAAAGAATACTTTGCATCCCTTCCCCCTAAAATATTGTTGAAGAAACTTGTATAATTACACAATAACTCACTTCACAGTTTATCGTTTGTTTGCTGTGTTCCAGGGTTTTGAAGCAGTAGTTTGCATAATTTGCCCAAAGTTTGTACCCTCCCAGTGTATGCCCTGGTCTATCCTATGTTAAAGCTGTCATCGCAGTTATGTAACAGCAAAGAGAGCATAGAAGTGTGGAGGATTAAGAAGGTGGTTTATGACATGAGCGGTTGTCCCACCACCGATACTGTCCTCCGAGATAAAGAGCACTCAGTACAATCCTGCATGTGAAGGTCTCTGTGGGGAATACTACGAGTGCTGACAATGCATTCATATATGTTGAGTTATGTGCACAAGGAGTTCTAACAAAATCTGTATTTTGACATTCATAAATTCCTACTTTGGTTTATGTTATACTGATGAAGTATGAGGGTACAGCCAAAACATTGGCCTTACAAGTTCTCCTGTATTATATTATTGTCCAGGTGTACAACCAGGCAATATGACCATCAACACAGGTCTACCGCCTCCGGCACACGTCGGCCAAGTGGGGCTTCCCCAAGGTGGACCCAACTCAGCTCCTCCCCCTTCATCTCTGGCCCTGCCTGTGGGGCTACAGCCGCCGGCTCTCCTACAACAGCCTGCTCCCGGACAGCCAGGTAGGATCCTCACTGCAGTTCAGGGGCTGTTGTCAATTGGCATCCGTATCACGTCCCACACTTAGAGGGCAATATCTTAGGTAGTGTGGTCTAAAGAGCATTACAATAAATATCAGTAGAGGGTGAGAGAATCCAAGCTTCCCTGAAATTTATAGTTAGCTCAACAAACTTAATGTTATGTACGACATTTGTATGTATATAAATTATGGTATGCCCACCCACAAAAATTGGACAATGATCAACATAGTAATAATGACTGTATGGGGCAGATTAATCCTCACACCAACCAACATCTTTCACACTTTCAGTGCTATTTATCATCCTGTTATTTATTGGAAAATAGACCATTGCAGTGACCCATGTGTTGAATATTTTAAAAGTTATGTGCTGAATGTCTTTTAAGTTCCTTCAGTTTTAGACAAGTTTCTTTTGACTAAGTTTTTGTTGTTGCAACATCTGTTAGAAGTGCCCTTCTGAACTACGTTACATGTTTTAGACAAGATACTTCCAAAGGGTATGGTGTGATGTGAAATGTTCGATTCATTGGTTCTGTTTCAAGGCATTATTCTTCTAAGAAGCTTGGCAGTGGAAGGCACCTATGAAGAAGGAAGACCCTACATGTCAGATGTCTCAGCACAATGGAAACTGGGCAGTATAGTGATATTGATATCATTGTTCACTAACCATGCTGTGTGCCTGCTCACAGGTCTGGGCATGCCACAGACCACACAGCTGACTTTCACAGGATCGCCCTTGGGGATGCAGCCCCCCCACCCTGGACAGCTGTTGCCAGGAGGAGCCCCGCCTGGGCTGCCCAACAACCTTCCCCCCGCCACAGGTTGGATACAAGGCATACCTTCCTATAAAGCATGAACCATCAGATGTGACTTATTGTCTTAACTCTTCATTCCAGGAAGACTTGCTGAGTATGAGAAATTTGTATGGAAGTGTGTGTGTTACTGTAGTAGAAAAAAGCATATTGTCAAAGCATTCATTGGTATATGTTTGTAATTGAAACTGAATTAATAAAACTGGGTTGCCAAGCTAATAGTGATTTCAACTGTATGAGATTTGATGCTTCAACCAGTTAGGTTTTCAGACTATCTATTAAATTGATTATATTCAATTGTTTCCTTTTTTATCAGTAGTCCTTCCTATGCACTACTGCTTTTTTGTTGTTGATTTGTGAGGAGATAATTAGATTTATACAGCATAGGAAGGCACTCTAATGGTGATGTAATAACAGCTTATTCAACACATTCTCCTTGGTCTTTCAGCATCTAAATGTATGTGTTTGAAGTATTGAATGAAGCCCTGTACGCCTTGCTAAGAAATCGTATTGCACTCAGGAGTTTTTCTGTCCTCATGTCCAGGGTCACCGTGGATGTCTCTTCGGATGGCCTCTACAACCCCCTATGGTTAGGATATAGCAACATATTAGAAAGTGCTGGTGAAAACCTGGACAGTGTTTTAAACTAGATTTGCTACCTGGGATTATTTCTGCTATCTTCCAAAATAACACTATTTAAAAGTCTCATGTTAGTGATACCTTTTATATTGAAATTTGTCTTTCCAGTGTAACAGTTTTGTTGTAGGCAACTAATTTAATGTTTCTTGTTCACAGTGTATTTCCAACCAGAATGGTTCAGCTGAATCTGTCGTATACTGTATAACTTCTTAACTTAAGCTTTTTTCTGAACCAACTTTCTGTCCTTATGTCTTGTTTAAGCGAGAAAAGGTCCATTTCAGCAGTTCGCAAGGAAAGAAATTTGAGGCAAGGTGGAAATTTAGGTGTGAAGTATAAGTGTGCTTCTGAAAGTGTGAAACTTAGCATAAGAGTGAGAACATCATCCTTTCCCTTTTCCTGATCAGCAATGGAGCCTTCAATGGAGCCAGTGTTTAAGTGATGCAAAATGGACAGTTACATTTCAATGATCCGTACATTTGAAGACAGGGTGCAGTGGCCTAAATTTTCTGAAACATGCTCTTGCCATGGATAACAACTATTTTCCTCATCTCCAGAAGTGAACTGACCTCCAATGAGTGGTTTCTCAGCTGTAACAGATAACAGTTCATTTTCACTGATGATGGATGAGTACATTTTGGTGATGGTGGTCTTTATCATCAAAATGTACTCTCGTATCTGGGAAAAATGCAGTTTGGGTTAGATACGAAAGAATAGTACATGTAGTGTAAAACAACGTTTTCCGTAATAATGCAATTGATTTTGAATTTGGTTTTATCTTGTAACTAAAGGAACAATATTAACTGTTTATTGACGGTGAGTGAAAACAAGGTTCTGCCCTGCTTTAAAAAAAAACACAATGTTTGCGTGACGGTCACCCAATTGCTGTATCAACCCAGTTGGAAGTACTGTCACAGGCTGTGTCATGGCCTTTTTCTCTGTGATTGGATTTCTTTTAAGAATCATCACAGATAGATAAAAAGCTGCACTCCTTGCTGCAGTAACCAACCTTCCTTATTTTACTTGGATTCATAACAAGTTGAAAATGTTACTGTATATGTGTTTTAGCTGACCCCCCTCATAGTTCATACAGCAGAATTTCAGTGATGAATTTTTCTGTCTGTTTGCCCTAGGTCTGGTGGCACCCGTGCTTAGCCAGGGCTCTCTGATGAATCCGCCTCCAGCCCAATCAGTGATGACAACCCAACAGATTATCTCTTCCCTGGCATCAAGTCAGGCTCCACCTCCCACGGGCATTGTGCAGACCAGCATTCCCTCACCACAGCTTCAGTCTATTCTACCTCCTCAGCAACCACAGGTGATTCCTTTATCTTTTGCTCTTGTTCTGCATTGTAATACTTTTTATATGATGATTGTGTTTAGTCCATTAAAGCCTTTCCATTTTTATTGTTGTTGAAAATGCTTATTACATGTGAGGATGTCACCATTTTTACAGTTTGAATATGTGTTACTACCAGTATATAATTTCTGCAGGTTTGGGGTTAACAGGATTCATTGGTTGTAAAAGTTTGCAACTAGCTACTTCACTTCTAAGTCTTAATTAGGATAGTGAGATTGGAAAGTCAGACAGCTGAAAAGTAAGCTAATACCATTCCAAGCTGAGAGCAAGCTATTGTCTTGTAGACCAGCTCTTCCATAGCTCATAGTACTATCAACTTGTTGACCTTCCAGTTGCCCGGCATGCAGCATCTAGATCTTCCAGGGCAGTTGGCCTCGCCCCAGCAGCATCAGCCCCAGCCCCCCTTCCTCCCAGGACAGCCTCCACCTCAGCAGCTCCAGCTGCAGCCCAACCTGCAGCCTCCAGGCCAGCTCCAGGCTCTCAGACCACCCATGCCTGTAACCTCCAACCAGCTGCTGCCCCAGCAGCCTCACGAGGTAGCACTGCTTTCAAGTCCTCTTGTTCAGTGATCAGTTTTGC
>LZCU01147958.1:31081-48998 GCA_001663935.1 Asymmetron lucayanum | reverse complement strand
GTTTTACCCTTGTTTGAGAAATGAACTGTCATTCCATTGGCAATCTATTTGGATTTTCAAAGTTTTTTGCACACTGAAATGTCGACCATAAAATTGAAGAAAACTTTTAAAACTCCATATACAGAGTACCACCAAGAGTGTTGTTTGTTTGCTTGTAAGAATACTACTTTGAAACGTTTCAGTTCACTTTTGCTAAATTCCAAAGTTTTCTTTCGCAAAAATATCTAATTTCAAAGGCAACATTTTGACGCTATTGTAAACTTCTCAAGTTTTCCACATAAAGACTATGATTTAAGTTATATAGTTTTACACTTGTATTCTGAGTCTGGGAGAAAACATTAAGAGGAAAAGTTTTTGCTATACTCAGAAACCGAGGAGTTTAGTTATGGGAAATATGTATTATTTATGTAGCAGAAACAAAGACCAAACATTTGACCGTGACCAAGTTAAGTTCGGTTTTGTGCAGTCACGACTTTTACAGAGGGGGCGAGGGGGTGACGTCCCGTCCGGAAATACTCCATGACTTTTCCAAGAACACCCCTGATGTTTTTGAAGTTTCGCGTGAGTCCACTGAGTGGTTGTGTCAACCACTGGTCAGGAAAGGCGCCCAACCGAAGAACCGCCCGCTTCCCCTCCACTGACCAAGTTGAAAAGGAAATGTCTGATTTATTGACAGATATCCTGCATGACTCAATATCCCGCGCCCAAGTTCACACCCGGACCTTTTTTGTCGTGTTAAACATGCATTTAAAAAAAGGACACATTCTAATCTAACGTATTTTAACTTTTTCACGCAATGTTAAAAAATTTATGGCATGTTCTTGCACAGCGTTAGTGATTTAACCCGCGCGTTTTGCTCAGAAAAAAAGTTTGCAATTTAAAAACTTGCACTCTGAGATAAAATCCGGTGACAGTTTTGATACAGTTCATGGTAGTCATTTTGCGGCGCCCTCTCCACCCCTTTGTGTGAGACCGGTGGCGAGTGAATGGTAATGGCCTCCACAGGTATTCATCAAAGATCTCGCCGGCGGCCATGCGGAGTTAGGGACAGAAAGGTTGGCTAGGACAGACGTGTATGTGTGCTTGATATACATTGCTGGCGCCTCAGGTCCCCATTTTATATCACCTGACAGAATCTCTAGATCTCGGGTCCAGAGCACTCCGGATTTCCGCTGCGCACAGGCGGACTTTAGATAGTGGGAGAGGGAAACTTTTTTCACGTGAACTTGACTGCTAAGGTTTCGCCTTTAGGAAAGCCGGATCGGGTTTCACAATGGCAGTGGCACTCGCTGTCGGTCCCCGAGCAGGGGTTTGATATCACCCGGCGCAGATGGCAGAGTGACCGAGGGTCATTCGCTACGTGCTTCTATTTGGTGATGGCCCCCACTGCCCCTGCAAGCAGCCCCGGTCACACTGCCATTATCCGCCGTTATCACCTAAGCACCGGAAAGCACGTTCAAAATTTGACCAAAACAAGATTTCTCCAGACCTCATCTGTCGAGTGAATTGCATCAGAAAGGTCTTGGTCGTTAAGAAGCCCAGCCTTCGTTAGCGCGGTCTCAAGGGGTCGTGGCCCCTCCTCGCAAGCGCTCCACCGTACGTGACATTTCGAGGGAGACATTTTGCACCTCCAACCTTTGCTTATTATTCCCTTAACAGGCATTTTCCTACTCTCACACCAATCTTCCGCATTAATGTCCTTCCCAAGTTTTTTAAGCGAAAGTCATTTAGTCCCGTTTATATTCGTAAGACAACTTCTCATTTTTCCAGGTATGTTTATTTCGCTTTGTAACAATAAATTGTAGGATAAGTGCGGCAATGAAGTCCGGTCCGCCATCTCTCATGGTTGGTGATGAGGCCAGAAGGCGATCCGTGCGTCCGGCTAGGTGAGAGGGGCGGCAGAATCGCGTGATTTACGGCAGCCAGGTCGGCAAAGAAGGACTCACGGGTCAAGGCAAGTAGTAAAGATACCCGACATTTGGAAATTTCCCAAGTGACAAGGGGAAAAAAGAAGGGGGAGGCATCAAGAGGGAGTTCCTATACTGATCGAGAGGCGTGCGGACAACCCTCCTAATCACACTCTCCTTTCTCCTTTTACAAGGAAAGACATTGCCACACTAATTAATCTGCATTAAGGAGAATTGGTTTAAAATATGTAATATCTCCGATGATTAATGTCCGTGGTAAGGGAACGTAAGCGTCGTGGATGAATGCTCCGGTGCGTGCGCAAAATGAAACGGTGTTGTCGTGTCCCCTGCGCCCTGGCGGCCGGTGCCTCACGTTAGGCACCTGCCCATTAAAAACGCTCGGATGGACAGTGTCACAGGCTCGGCATCCTAGACATCTTCATCTGCCATGTAAATTATGGCCAGATTGTGGCCTCTGTGACAGTGTACTCTCCTCTCTCCGGCTGGTAATGTGCAGATAGGGACAAGACTGATGATATTTGCGCTATCTGTGAGAGGAGAGCTAGAGATCGGACAGGAATGATAAAATTATGTCATTGTGCTGCGGGGATTTCTCTGGAGACTGCGCGACAATTTTGTGCCTAAGTTCCCGAGAAGTCCCACATGATCATTACTGGTGTCTTTTTTTTTACCTGCTCGCGCGTTTGGAAATTTTGAAAATTGTCGCGCTCGTGCGACACGAAGGCACGTAGGCGAAAGTCCCTCGGGGGTTAGGACTGTCACTTTGTCATGTATACCGTACAAAATGAGGAAGGAACGTTGTACCCCTACGTTTGTCACCGTCAGGTGGGTTTAGCCACCTGCTGAGCGGCGTCGTTACGTATGCAGCGCGACTGTCGCCGGGCCACCTTTAGACGTAGCGCCACTGTCGCACTGTCATTCCCGCTACTTGGTATGCACGGCGACGGTCGCCTTGTCACCTCCGCTACCACCTCTACCCCTCCGGCTTTGTCAACATTCATCTCATCCACCTGCAATTTTATGTTCAAATATATTTTTGACAAGAAGGTGATGCTTGAAAGCAGTCAAGGAGAGATTATAAATGTCAGCAACAGCAGTCATGTGCGAAGATCATTAAAATCAATTACTCTTGGGCACAAGCGGTGTATATACATACATCCACCGGGGGGACGTTACTGTGTAGCAGGTATAGTTTGTATAAGCGCGGGGAAAATTCTGGCAAATAAACATGGCCTATACCCCACCAACTCGGGTCGCGCGACCCTCCCCTGTGTTAGCTGCCATTTCCGCGTGTTCGGGAAGATGGCGGAGATTGACAGGCCATTTGCACGACACGGGGACACGGCTGAGGAAAAAAATGCTGAGAAATCACAGGGGGACAGGTGCGCACGGTCATGTGGTCACGTGTGTCGGGCCAGCTAGTGAGAGCCCCGCGCCCGCTCCCGTCCAGTCATTACCGCCACTGTCATCCCGCCATAACACCGCACTCCCGCCGTGACTCGTGCAACTTATTGTCGTGAAAGAGACGGACACGGACCGGGTTTTTAAGAGCCACTTTTTTTTTTACAACCGCCGGTACAACTCAGCAAGCAATTCCCGCCAAAAAAGCGAAAGTGAAGTGCGTCCCAGTGCGCCTTGGATACGCCGCTCCTGAATCGATGCCGAAATATAAATTTTAATCCAATTACGTGGTTGGCGCGAATGGAAGAAAAGTCGAATCCATTCATCACGACGCGCCAATGTTGAGTAATTAGCCGCGTGGAGTATTTAAAAAGAACCGTTGAACTCGAACTTGAGGGAAGACCGTGAAGCATCACGGGTCGAGGTCGCTCCCACAATTCCTCCTGGCCGCCATCTTTATATTTTTCAATTATGGACATGTTGGGTCTTTGTTCATAATATCTGTAAGTTATATCCATCTAACCCCCAGCCCCAGTCGCAGCTATGTCTCGTCGAAAGCAGGACAACCCGCAGCCTCGGAAGAGACTACTTGAACGTGAGTCCCGTCCGTTGTTTGTTCCCCAGGGCGAGTGGAAGTTTGTGTGCGGGAGTGTGTGTTGCCTGTGCGGAGTGTGTGTGGACAGGGCCCCACGACAGTTGGTCAAGTGGGCTGGTACTGGGCATGATGGCGTGTCGCCTCGTCAGGCTGTGGGGACGTGCAGCCCGCCACAGCTAGCACACCTTGTCCGGCCTGTCAACCCTTAGCCCTGCTTTCTCTCCCCACCACTGGGGGCACCCTTAACACAGCTCCTCCCCCTTAAGGGTGCAGGACCCCTGAAAGTGAAATTTCTCTTGTTTTGGTCCCTTTTTTCTCTGGTGATAAAGGGGTTTGTAGCAGGCTGTGATCTTTTAGCCCTGAGGGCATTCCAAACAGTCGTGGACTTGATTCTGAGATCCGGGCACGTTCGCGCCCACTTTGCCAGCACAATGTGTGTCGCCCCAGTGTGTGTATATCCTAGAAACAGTACAATAGTCTTCAAAATTGTATAACTATCCCTTGCTGTGTACACAACGGGGTCACTGGCCCCAACGTCCTTTCTGAAACAGAAGACGTAGTTCAATTAGATTGAGTGGCGAGGATATACATGGCCATTGTGCACCTCACGCCATCTTGAATTGTGCATGGGCGCTGTCCACTCGGAAATGTTGAGAATTTTGGCCTATTTTGTCCCTTTGTTCTCGCCGGGACAATGTTGACTTCAAGGTTAAGGCTATGTATTCTTACGTGACCCGGCAGGTTCAGACGGAGCTATTTGAACCTTTTCAGACGGCAGGCACTAATTTTTGTTGTTTTTTCTGGCGTGGCGCGGGTGGCGTAGCCAGGCGCTCACCTTTGTTGGACATCTCCGCCGCATTGCGGAGCACGGGTTTCGCCGAAATCTTCGGCGAGCATTTCGGAGAATTTTGAAACTAAGAATTCCAGCAAGCTTGTGGAATAGTTAGCATGTAGGTCTTAATTTTTCGTGAGCGTCTTGACCTTCAAGGCTTCCTTTCAAGAAAGGAAAATGGCCTTTCAGCCGCTCGCGGTGCCATTGTGGACGGAGCATCACTGAGGCTGCACTGGACATGTGCGGGATTTCTGCGTGTATCTTGGCAGTTTTTACGGCATCTAAAAACAAACATAAAATCGTTATCTTAAACCCACTGTAGACTTCTTTTCTACCAAAACTGTAGTCGGGAGTTTCGCCGGACAAGACCGCCGCGCAGGTGCATCGGTCAGGTTTCGCCAAAATCTGCGTCACGTACGGTTTCTTCAGCTCTCCGTGCCAAAAACGGAACGGAAGAAATTGTCTAGCCACTGACGTTCCTAAGCTTCGCCATTTTGGCCGCCTCATTTGTAGCAGGTTTACTTCTTAGGAGGCGCTCGCGTTCTACCAAAGGTCAGCGATGGTGGCTCGGAACGTGGTTGACACACTGGGATAGAGAATCAGAATGTTACATTTCAAAGGTAAACAAGCAAAATAGCAGAAAGGAATTGGAAATGAGCGCTGACAATAACAAATGGAGAAAAGTGTCCAGGATTTGACCTTGCTGTGACAAGGTCAAGCTTGAATTCTGCAGGCTTCAGGAGTACGTGACCTGCAGTCTTACTAGTTGGCCTGGAATTAATGCCGACCTTGGGGTAGAGCTGCAAACAAAGGGATGGGCCTCACCGACCAACAAAACCGGGCCATTTCTAACCTACACTTCGCAGGGTACAGGTGTGATCCAAGTCAGATATAGGTCGCTCAAGTTACGTACCAAAACTAGAGGTTGTGGTTGTTTCTTATAAGTTATAGTACATTCCAGCTGCTATGGCATCCATATGTGCATACACACATAAACACATGCACAAGGAAGCTGTAAGACAGCATATTTCTGGTGTGTACCTTATGGTTCCCCGCCATGTTGACTTTTTGGCCATAATCCTGGCCAGTTTGTTGTGACTGTGTGTGTGCATATGTGGAGTCAGGTCTCCCCCAAGCTTGGTTGTAACCATAGCACCACAAATCCAATGCCAGGATCCTTTGCTAACCTTTTGATAAGAAGGTGTTATTGTGCTTATATCTTAGGTTGCTTTCCCAATGTAATTATGTCTTGATTATTTTGTGTATGACACTGGCAACCCGAAGGTCAGACAGACATATATAATGTGAGAAGGTGTCTGTCACTGTGTCCTGAGGCTAGAACAAAGAAGCACGCAAACGACCAGTTGTCTTTGTAAAGAGCACCTGTGATAATGGGAGATGTGTCAGAGGGGCCGGCGCACCTTGGAGAGGTGGTGTGGTACCTGTCCGAAGACGTAGCGCGGGCGCCGTGTCTGTGCGGGCGCAGTCGTGGGCCAGGCGCCCGTGGTTGTTGATAGGATACAAATGTCTGGGAAAGAAATGTTTCTTAGTGACCCCTCATACCGCAGCGCAACCCTGTCCGAGTNGGAGCTACGTGACTTAGCTATATAAGGGCCTGGCTGGCTTAGCCCTGCTCCCTGCCCTTGCACTTGAGACAAACACGTATTTCTGCAGCTTGCATGCATTCTCGGGTTTCGCCCCAAGTTCACCCTGGCTGGAGCTGGCGTGGGCGCACCCCGGTCACGTACCCAAACACACCACACCAGGCCGGATGTGAAATGTCCAGTCTGCCGCTCCTGCCAGCCGGATCTGGGCAGGCTGGGCAGCCGTTATTGGACAAGGGGGCCCGAGTGGTGTCTGGTGGCTGCAAAGGTCAGCCCTGTGGGCGTTCCTTAGTCTAAATTGAGACAGAACAATGCCAAGAATGTGGTTCAGGTTCAATGCCAGGAGGGGCCTGTATTTTGTTGAAGACTAAACTGGGTGCCACTCAAAAGACACCAGGCACCTTTGTGGCCTCTCTCATTCTTCCTGAGGTGGGATGCACAAAGCCACCGTGGGGGTTGAAAGGACAGAATGGTGCCAAGAGGTTCCTTAGAGCTGGGTGGTGAAGGTCAAAGCCTCAAAACGTGGGGCTGACCATGCAAAAGGGGGTCATGGGAAAAGACAAGGGTTTTGAACTTGTCATCTGATAGACCATTCTTATGGTCCATTTCAAAGCCAGTGGTAAGGCACCCTTGAGCAGGGACATTGTTTACAGCGGCAACAGCCTCGGCAACCAAAAACCCTAGCACTCTGCATGCTTAGCGCAGGAGGGTAAATGGAAGTAAAGTGGTTTATGTGTGGCATGTCTAGCGAGAAGCCAGGTGTGTTGGCAGAATTATTCAGCCCCTCGCGGTAATGAGAGAACCCTGCGATTAGATTGGATGCTGACCCCGGTGGCGCAAAAGAGACAGCGACGCCATCCCCTTGTGTAAACATGCCAGGGTCAAAGCCTGGCTGTAGACGTGTTTACAGGATGTGGAGGGAGACCTTCAATCTATATGGCCAGGCACGAGCCCTGCTTTTGTTTCCTGATAATGGCTGCTAAGACCACCTGCCCGAGTGCTGATTGGGGGAGGTAATTTCATTTGTGTGAAAGGTGGACAGTCCTTCCCCACCTTTCATAAAAGGACAGGTGTGAGCGATGCTCCTTTGTCTGACCACTAATTCAAGGCCATTCCTGGCTAACGGCAAGATTTGGACTGCTGCAAAAATAAAGAAAACAAAGAAATTCTGACGATGGCTGTATGGTCAGTATGGAGGTCAATACTACAGAATAGGCACACGCCCTACAAAAAACCGAAGGAGATATTTATCAGCAAGGATGAGCCGTGTTATCTATACGGAAATCTGATTATACCTCCTCGGCAAGTCTAATGTATAAAATTTGAGGTGACAACAAGGATTATGCTATTGTTCCCCGCGTAGAAAGATCCCCTCACTATCACCGGTCATAGATGGCTGAATTCGCTTGGAAGCATAACAGCAATATGGATCTCATGAATGTCCCTGAATTGTAATGGCGGCACTGCGCACACAGACCAAGTGCGCATTGTCTAGATGCCTTTCTTCTTGAATTCAACATTGGTCCTGACCCTGGCCTTGGCTTTTGCACCCCTTCACCAGTTGAAAGAAGTCCCTTTGAATTTAGTGAGAAAAGGTATAAGCTAGAGTGACTTTGGCACTGATGTTTGCTTTTGGATGTGGCGAACGTGGCTTGAATAGTGGCACGGGCGCTGATCCCGTAATGGCGGACAGAGGCACTAAGGGTGATGCTCCACACGGTGTCCACACTGTGTTTTCCCCCCGCATGTAGCCCAAACATCATGCAGTGCCTGTTGTTTGGAAAAGTTTGCAGAACTTTTCCTGCTTGGAGGCAAACTTTGAGAGGAAATGTGGGTCATGAGAGACAGATTGGAAGAGTGAGAAGATACAGTGGTTATGTCCAGGTTTGTGTTGCTGAAGATGTTTTCTTATGGAAATGGCATGGCGGCACACGCCAGTGTATACTCCGCGAAATTCGCGTGGGACGTGGATACTCAAACCTCGCCAGATTTTGCGGACCGCTACTATACTTCCAAACGTTGGACTTTTTTCTAATTATTCCTTTTCCTGGAGAACAAAAGAGTAGAAAATCTGAAATATCACCCGAGGTCAGAATCATAATAAAGCCAGCAAATCCTTTTGTGTGCCTACATGTGCTAACTAATTTACGGAATGGAAGGGCCTATTGTCTACCCCTTACATAATACAAAGGAATTCCCACAATTTAATTGGTCGGTGATTCTCTACGTGTGAAGCTGACAGAACTCTGCATTCCGAAAGAGGTGGCTAGGACTAGGATGATGGAATGAGATGAATGTGTTGTTGGGAAGTGGGAACGTACGGAATACGTGTGATGGGTAATAATGACGTGCCAGCGTCAGTAGCGTGGCAATGGCGGCGTCGCGTTCCCGGCTCACCATGCTTTGTATGTACACAAATCTTCCGTTATTCGTTGTTCGCCGTACCATTTGGTTTTTGCCCGTCTCTCCGAACGTTCCGTCGGTGAGGTATCTTTAAGAACCCTGACGGAGAGAGAAAGGGGACATGCTTACTTAGAGAAGACCCAAATCAGCCGTTTTTTTGTTCTTACGTGGAAGCGCTCCGCAGGAATGGCGGCACCTGGCTCAGCATGCTCTAATGTGGCAGATCTCCTGCCATTGCTATATAGGAATTTTTTCCGTTGTTGAAATGGCGCCACGGGCTCTCCTTTTCCGCAGACAGTGTCAGATATCTTAGCTCAATCTTAAGACATGGGTACTTACTTAAGATGTTATATTTCTTGTGTCCGTCAGTAAGACATATTTATTATTTTGATTGTTAACTTTGGCAAGAAGAGTTAGCGCCGTGCTTGAGAGTGTGAGAGTTTTTTTTAGCGTGGGGTGCGGACAGTCCTTGTAGTAACGGAATGGCATTTTCTTCTCGTTTTTTTCTACAGCCCAACCAGACCACGACTTGCTCACTTGCGGGGAATGCCAGACCGACTTCCCACTTTCGGACATTCTTCTTTTCATCGAGCACAAGAAACACTGCATGACTCCGACAGATGGCCACCTGGAGGAACGGTTAGACCTGGATCGCTCACGCAATGCGACGGAAAAGCAGCGTGCCCCAACACCCATCAGCGTGGGCATCCAGGTCGGACCGAGCGAAGACCAACCAACGCCCGAACAGAAAGCGCCAGGGGGACCCAAAACAGGTGACCAAAAATACATTTTGCCTCGCGTACGCCATGCAATAATTTCTCCTGCGCTTTTCAGTTTGCGTGTAGCTGATTTACTTACGTGCGAGATAATAATAGTTAGAACAAATTTTGCGTAATCTTAATATGATTTCTGTACTCACTTTGGGACTAATTGCACTTGCACTTGAGGCAAAGTGCAGAAAAGACATGCAGATCTAGTTGAGTAGTTGATAAGATCAGAAGAAACACAGTACCCAATTTTAATTTGTAGCTGTCATGAACTTGCAACCATCTCCACTGGGGTGGCAATATTTTCAAGTTCTTGTTTATCTGTCAGATTAATCTGCTGCTCATTGTGCTCTGGAAGTCATTTATACAGTTGATTTGAATATCAATGCAGGCAACGTACAGCAAGGTCAGGGTTTGCTCGTGCCTGTGCCTTTCAGCGCTTTGTAGCGAAGCCGCGTGATTGGCTGCCGGGTCCTTCCTCGTCCATTCCTGATCCCGTCCCATCGCATTGGAGATTCCTCGGTGATAATTTTTTCGGGATTTTAGTCCACATTTATTAAGAGTGAAATGCCAAAGTGGCCATTCCTCTGAATATCAAATGACAGCCCATCTTGGAGAAGGACTGCACTTGCAGGTGCTTTGGCGGCCTTAATACCCATTTGCAGGCGTGCAATTTTCCTTGCAATTTCGTTGTGCTGAAGGCCAGCCTGCTGTCTGAATTTGTAAATAGAAGTTCGGGCAATAACCATGAAATTGGAGCATACGGCTAACTCCTTAGAAGGAAGAGGTACGCCTCAAGATGGGCGCCTGAAACTTTTCCCCCTTAGTTTCCACAAAGCAATCAAATGTCAACTTCAAGTAATAAAAGTTGTAATGATGTAATAATCACATGACACTGCTAGAAACGGAAATTTTAGATTGTTGTGTAGAGTTGTCTAATTGTAGATTTGGCCGTCATCCTTGCTTTTCTTTCTTTCTGCGAAGAGAGATTTATCGAACAAAATACTAATTCCTCCCGGCCGTGTGTCACGAAGGACGGAGGGTTCGCTACCGTTAATGGACTGGATGAAGGGGGTTCTGCATTGTGAGGGCAGACAGGGATTGAGGGCAGGTGGTTTGTGGTTTCTTTGAATTAATGGCGTGTCTAGGTGAGCAAACAGTGCAGAGAGCTGTGTTTGTCTGTGCTTTTAGATGGGGAGGTTTGCCCGCACGCAGCTCGCCGCGCTGTCCCCGCAGCTGGCTTTGCTTCCGCCTGAAATTTCGCCCTTCCTGACCTGGCGTGAGAGGCGTATGGGGGGGACAGCAGCCCGCTCCGCTTTGATCTCAGGCAAAGTTGCAGTGGGGTGATCCTGCTGTGCCCCCCACCCTGACCTTGAACGTGATGTAATTATGGGGCTGTTTGTGAAGTTCAAGTTCCTGGCTGAGACTTCTGTTTGCCCATAGGTCTGTGTCTGTCAGTGGCTGGAACAGCCCGCTTGTTTTGCAGGTGTCAAGTTTGGACAGTGTGTGACCCCGAGCCGCTGACCTGGCTTGTTTTGCTTTTCTTGAGTCTTGTTACCTCCCAGTAGTTTGGGCGAGTTTGGAAAGTTTCTGAAACTTTCCATGCCGGGGTCTCTGTTTGGCTTAGCCCCGGCATACACTCACGTCCGCCCTGTCCACTCTGAACCTTGTTCGGATTTTGCGGGTGGGGATCTTGCCTGATTAGCAGGCAACGCACGTCAGTAGAGGTCGTCTCCATGCCGACCAAGGTCAAACCACCCTTTTGCTGGGCTTTCAAGTATGTTAGTCATTAATGGCCACTGCTCTGAAAGGAGTCACAGGTCACAAATAAGGTTGCCCCACACAGGCACTGGCCTGCTTGATTAATTAATCCTGCTCACCCTGAGAGAGACAATCTGGCCGGTTTGTTCCCTATTGTAGCAAAGTTCTGCCATCTCTGAAACAAGTCATGACACAAACGAGACGGCAGAACACCTTTCCTCTGCCCGTGGGCACCGGGGTATCAGGGTTGGGCAGTGAAGGTTGGGCTTCCTGTAGAGCAGGCAGTGGGGTAGGGACATCCTCCTGTCATCATTGTCAACCCCAATTTCCTTCTCCAACTTGCAAGTGGCTGGCAAGAAATATGAGTGGGAGTGGTGGTAAAGAGATTATCATCTGAGGAGTCACTACCACCTCGTATGTCACCATCAAGTTAATAAAACTGTTAGCATCAATTAATGTACTGTGGAGACAACAAAAGGGGCCATTAAGTGTGGAGAAGGTGGGGAGATTTATACCTGAGGCCTGTGTCGTCTCAAGGCGCACCTGACAGTGATGTGTAAGGTGCCGTGCCCACCTCCAGAGAAGCGGTCCGCACTGTCAAGTATATGCCACATATCAGAGCGCACGACAGAGACAAGTGCGCTTCCCAGGTACGGCCATACAACACATTTGGCGGTGGCACCGACGGCGGTTTCACGTAACACCACACAACATATATAATAAGTCTGCGTCCCTCTCTTGTAGTCGTGAATCAGCGCTCTCCACTTGTACGGCTCGCTCCCGTCCCCCGAAGTTACCGCCATCTTGTAATTGTGTAGTTTACGGTTATGTGAATGTTAATTGTGAAATTTATTATAAGAGGAATAATTCTAAAAGTCACATTAAGCTTATTGTGAGATCTATCAAACGAAGGGAGGTTTGGCATTATTATTGTGTTAGGTCCTCCGAGAGATCTTTGTCATTTGGAAATGTTAGCAGTGCCAGCTCAAGTTCAACGTTATACCATGATAAACTGTACCTTTGCGGTTGAGGGAGATGCTGCTTTTTACAGTGTTAATTTTCATTCCATTGAAACGACAAGATTAATGGCATGTTCTTCAACTCATTAGTCTAATTTTTTAATTGCAACCCAAGATGTGCTGAACTGTTTAAAAATGAAGTGAGGTGTTGTCGATGTGGGAGGTAATGAATTATTATAATTATTTTGTCAGCGTTCGTCAAGCCTCGCTTGGTGCCGTATTTGGAGAAGAGAGGGACCATTAAACGTCGGACCACTCTGTTTTCATCTGCCAGATTCAATGAAGTGGACCATAAAGCCATTACCAGTGACTCCAATTCCTGCTGGTTTAATAAAGTTTCATCTGCTGAAGAAGCTGTGAAATAGGCAGGTGCTAACATTTCCTGACTTTTGCCATGTATCATGGAAATGTATCGGCACCCCAAAATTGGCTGGCGGGATTGGGAAGTAATTGGGTGATATGAAGGGAGCCCCAGTGTCCAGGGGCTTTGTCGGGCAGACGGATCCGATGCGACACCTGCAATTCGGGATCATTCAGCGGGGAAATGCTGAGTATTGACCCCTTACTTCCAGCTGAATATCAGTAATTACCTGAAGGAAGGCTGGCTAGCTTGTGGTGTTGAGTAGCTGACCCATGTCATTGATCCTACTCCAGTATTGATCCTCCCAGCCGGGTTGTATTCCAAGCAGGAGGTCTGGAGACCCCTCCACCTCCGCCTGCCCACCTATCCAGCGCAGCGGGAGACCTGAGGGGGGGCTCAACTGGAATGCAATCACAGGCCTCCTGCCAGATGGAAGGACACACCATTATTGAACTTGGCTTTGTAGTGGCTCCGCCGACCCCGGCTTTGTCCACCCAAGGCCCCTTCTGTTTCCTGGCAGAGGCGGATCTGCCTTTGACATTTTCTGAACTTGTCATGTTGGCATTTGGTGGCTAAAAGCATCGGCTGTCTCGGCCTTGTGGGAAATGCAAAGTGCTTCGGGGACCCGGAGCTCAGAAAAGTCCCTCCAAATGTCATGTAGTGGGATAGATTAAAACCACCATCTCACGATGTGGGCATGAGATGACTTGGTACCGGGGCTTAAGGTGAGAGGGAGGATTGTGTCCCTGCCATTAGCCACGGCTATTGAATACAGGTTTGTTTGGAGGCAGCGGGCCATAAAGGGGTAGCAGGAAATGTATGACATGGAGCAAGGCCCCTTTGTTTTCATGTTGATACTCACGGTCATGGTCACGGATGTGGCAGGGGGGCAGATTATTTCCCAACCCTACTTTGAAACACACACAAAAGCTCGCCTATAAAACCTCACAAGATAACAGCATATAAAGCATGATTTGCGGGCAAAGGTGTTGCGGGATTTTTCGAAACATCAGACCGCGATATGCTAAATAGGAGAGCGGGATATCGCGTTATGTGGGGATGGACGAGGATGTGATAGTGGCCCGTCAGCCGCCATTAGTCATTCCCTCCTCACAGTTTCAGGGGTTTTTGTCACTGCCCAGTAAAGTGTCACTCTGTCAAGTTTGAACCCGTGTCCCTGGCCATCCCGGCAGTCCCTTTCAGGCTGTGATCCATGCGCTGTCAGCGCCTGGTGCAAAGGGTCACGCTCAGTATTCAGCCTGCATACGTCTGACCAAGAAGTGACAAAGATTACACCGTCCACGGAAATCAAGATGCACGCAATGAAATTTAGACTCTTACGGCACAACTATGAATTTTCTGGTTCGTTTAAGCTGCAAATGTATCCCTACTTTCCCTTTTGACCACAGGACATGAGTTGTGTGTCTGAGGTGTAGGTATGTAGTAGGTATGCGTAAGTAGTACTGAATAGTCAAAGCGTTTTTTTTTCTTGAAAGTGACTGTATCTTTTTTTCTTTTGTTTCTGCAGAAACATCCGAACCGAAGACCTACATCTGTACAACATGCAAGCAGCTGTTCACAAGTGCCTGGTTCTTGCTCCAACATGCCCAGAACATGCACGGGATGCGTATCTACCTGGACGCATCGACCGGCTCCAGCCCAAGCCTCTTGCCACCCGCCGTAACCCCGGTGAGTTCCAGTCCTCTTCCTGTCAGCTCCAGCAATACAATCACTATCGGCACTGGGCAGCCAGCACAGCGTATCCCACTCACACCGCCAACCAACAGCCCATTTGCCATGATAAGAAGCCCCTTCCAACAGCGGGAGCCCCTGGCTGAAGAAGTACTTCGGAGCCCACACGCACAAATCCGTAGTCCCATGATGGGGGACCAGGGGGGTCCGGAAGACAAAATGAGGGGTCACCATCCACACCACCCTCACATGATTTTCCCCGGAATCCCACCCGATAGGTTGGAATGGGAGCGTATGAAAATGGAGGGTAGGATGCCGGGGCTACCGGAGGCCTTCCCGCGGCTCGGGGGACCGCTGGGGTTTGGCGAACAGTTTGGGCACCATCTACAGTTTGGGCTGGATCCGACACAAGCAGACATGGGCCTTCCAACGTACTCCCAGAAGCTGCGGCAGCTGGCTGGAACCCAGCACCAGGGGGCTGGGGGCGGATCAGGGGGAGGGGGGAGCCCCCCCTCCTCACCCAAGAGGAAAGGGCCCAGCTTTATGAGGTACCTGCCCTTTCATCCAGGCTTCAAGCCACCATTTATGGGGCCAGGGGGAAACAGCGGACCGGGAACACCCGGCGGTCCGCGCGCTCAGTCACCTTGCAAGCCGAAATCTTGCGAGTTCTGCGGCAAATCCTTCAAGTTCCAGTCCAATTTGGTGGTGCACCGGCGGTCGCACACGGGAGAGAAGCCTTTCAAATGCAACATGTGCGACCACGCCTGCACCCAAGCCAGCAAGCTCAAACGCCACATGAAAACACACGGCAAAGAGGGCTCGGGTGGCCTCAGCAGCCTGGAGGACGACCAATCAAACGCCAGTACCCCAGAACCGGGATCCAGCTCGGGCATGAAGTCTAACATGGGGTCTTTTTTAGGCAATGATCACTGTGACGACTTCATGGCCCCAAACGGAGAAGACGGGGAGAGCAATGCAGAGTCCAGTGAAAGCCACGAGACAGAGGGCCATGAAGGGAGCAACCAATTAAAAAGTGGGGGGCACTCTATGTTGGGAGAGGTCATGGAGGACATTGGTCTGAATGCAATCCATGAATACAATGAAGCATATCAAGCAGCCATGGCAGAGAAGGCTCATCTCAGCCGCAAACCCTTGGGCGAGTCCATGCCGACGGACGGACACTCCACTCCCGACGACTGCCCAGAACACGAGGAGGAGGAGAACATGACTAACCACAGCAACGACGTGCCAGAAAACTCTACCAGCCCTCACCGCCGCGGCCGCCGGGAACCCAACATGGACGTCATCCTGTCACCACTCAAGGAAACCAGCGTTGCTGTCCAGCAGCAAACAAAACGGATCAAACTCGAGCCCGGCCAGGACAGCCCTCACGGTCTGGACATATACTCTCAGTGGCTCGCTGCGCATGCTGCCCCTAAAGACATTTTATTCGGCTCCACAGCCATACCGAGCCCCATGCACGAGAACGGAGGGGCTGACTTTGGTGGCCTGAACCCCCACCACGATTCGGACGGTGGCACCTCCTCCGTCAAGTCCGACACCAGCTCGGTCCAGACACCCTCCACGCCGACCACTCCGGGACGACCTCCCAAGGAGGGCAAGTCTCGGAAGGACACCTGCGAGTTCTGCGGCAAGCAGTTCAAGAACTGCAGCAACCTGACGGTGCACCGCCGCAGCCACACCGGCGAAAAACCTTACAAGTGTGAGATGTGTAGCTACGCCTGTGCCCAGAGCAGCAAGCTGACACGACACATGAAGACCCATGGGCGGGCAGGTAAGGAGGTATACAAGTGTGAGATATGCGAAATGCCATTCTCTGTTTACGGTACAATGGAGAAGCACATGAAAAAAGCTCATGGAATAACCACTAGTGGTAGCATGGGCCATGCTGTAAGCGGGACCCATGCAACAAACAGTGCTCATAGCAATAGTACTATCAATCTCGGTCCACAGAGTGAAAATGTGGAGCCAAAATGGCTGGTCAAGAATGAAGATGTGGAGCCATCTAATGGTTCATAAAAAAGAGATCTATAAGTTTGTGATATATATGCAACACTACCTATGCTGAAGCTGTTTCATGGTCAAACCATGCAGCAAGCAGAAGATATTAAAAAGAAAAAGATTTTGTATCAAACTATTTATATTCCCTATATGCGTATAATTATGGTTAAAACCACTGTTATATTGTTGTTCAAGTTGTGTATGTTTGCAAAAGTTTATTTGTGCAATATTGATAAAGGTATAATTTGCTTTACTTTTCTACAAGTTGATTTCCTTGTTAGTACAATTTTATACAGTGCGAAAAAAAGCATTGAAAATTTTTTTAAAGAGAAGTTGTAAAGAACTGAGAAGACAAAAAAGCAAGAAGGGTATAGACCCGGCAAGGCATGAGAGAAAAATCAGGGTTCATCCAAGATGACCATCACTACGAACAGGGAAAATAACTTCACATGGTACGTAGTACTAGTGAAATGAATACTGTCTGTGTTCCACACAGACACTAAATATATGTGTGTGAAAATATCTTGTAGTAAGGTCTCTATTTTGGAAGGGTATTGAGCAGGGTATTTGTCAATTGTGAATATCTGGACTCAAAGTCACAGATGACGTCCTAAATGAAAATTTTATTCATTAACAGGAACATCCATGTGAAGTTATTTAAAAAAAAGGTGCCCATGCTGAAATCGTGTGGCTGCCAATACTGCCGGTGGGTTAGTGGCAATATTTTGCAAGCCCAACAAACCTACCGTACTTGTGCCTTCAAGATGCTGCCATGAGATGGTACTTAAAGAAAAAAAGAGAAGTATTTTAGAAATTTCTCATTTTATGAACAAATTTTCCGAAAGGGCAGACTTGACTTGTGTTTGGAACAATATCCACTGTACCTGAATCAACGTGTATCAATGTAGCCGGTTTTTCCGTCATCGTCACATCTCAATGGCTGCACCGAGAGTCGCTAATATGCTAATGAGGCAAAGTCACCAATAATGTCCGCTTTCCAGCAAGTCGTACGTCCAGCAGGTGACATGACAATCTGTAAACATCAACAACAACAACAACCGAAAAAAACAACAACAACAAAAGGGGCACCGCATGAGAATGCCAAACAACATCTTTTAAATTCTGGGCACACCAGCTCCGTCAGTAATTACAAGGGTCGGAATTACATCATTGAAGGAGGCGAGAAAGAAGGATGGGCGGCGGGTTGTCAAACCCTCCGTTCATCATGGCGTGGGTTTTTATCTAATATATTCCTGTCAGTTTCTTCAGAAACAGAAAAGTCCCGCTTCGGCGGACTTTCTGCTGTTGTAAATCACAAATAGTGTCAGTAAAAGCAAGAAAAACAAAAAACACGATAATAGTAACAGATCTTCATTATAATAGAAGCTACCTTACAATATACAGGGAAATGTATGAATCTGATAGCACAACAAGTCAATGGGAAATATTATCCACACACTACAGAGGTTCAGTAATACAGTACAGTACCGTACAGGTTGTAGCAGTCCAGTGTATTGTGTACCACGGATTTC
>LZCU01147958.1:10180-31048 GCA_001663935.1 Asymmetron lucayanum | reverse complement strand
CAGACTTACGGACACTGAAGTACTTACATATAAACTGTTGTCATATAAGGACTTGCTGAAGTGCGTGGTGCCACAGACTGTTTGTTATTCATCTCGACAGGTGACAGTGTGTGATGCTTACGGCAGGGTGCTTACAACGTACATGTTCATGTTCTAATGTTCCTACACCGGTACTTAATGCAGACAACAAAATACTGTAACAGTTTTACCTTCTAAAGGGTGGTCAGACCACACTGTGGCTTGGAATATGATTAGGTGCAGAAATTACTAGTAAAATGAGAAAAAATTATCGGACATTTGAGTGAAGTATTGGGCGAGACTTCCCTATACATGATACAACAAAAATGGCCGCCGATGTGCCGGCATGCATACGTGGACCAAAACGGCTGACGTAAATTTAAGCCACGAAAATATCAGTAACACTCGCCCGCGATATTTCAACAGCAGCCCTTGCTTTCAAACTGTTTGGCAAAACAAAAAAACGGGGAAGGTGTTGAAAGGGAGTTTCTATTTGGACACAAAACGTGGCGACAATATTGTGGTACAAGCTTGCAAATTGTGAACAGCATGATGTCAGGGCGGGTGTAAGTTACTGCCGGCTTGTGGCAGGATACAATAGCACCTTTTCACATTCAAAGTCACCACTGTATAGTCCCAAACTTGTACAGTTAGATACCTACAAAATAACTCATGGCTCAAAGCTCAGCAAGAAAAAAAATTTGTTCCGTGCAAAGCACAATCAATATTTGCGCAGAATCCTAGATTCCGTGTGTTATATTTTTTCCGTTGCGTTGGTTTTGGTTCTCATTACAAGTCAGGAAAACAAATCGTCAAACGACAGAAGGGTCTGGCAGGCCGATAACTAACTGTCCGGAGGCCTTGCGGCGAACCGCTCTAAGCGGCAGAGCCATTTGAACAAACAATCCAACCTTCAGATGAATAGCGAATGGTCTGTAGACTGTACTTTTATACTAGGAGAGAGTGTACCTATCCAGTCTGTGTTGCTAAAAAATGCTTGAAAAGCATTTTTCCCTGTCTGTCTGCTTGCTTGCGTCTCTGTCTGTTGCATATTGCGTTGCTTGCAGAGCATGGCACTCTTCGAAGCCTTGTGGCACATTCCAATGAAGATATGTGTTCTATGGTGAAACTACAAGTATATGTGGAGCTTCAAGCATTTATTTTGTAGGCAGAATTAAGAAACGAAGAGAGACTCTAGATGTGGTACTAAAGGAGAGAGTTTACCGTTTTATTTTGTAAGGGTTCGTTCAGAACGAACGCCGTCTGGTTGCAAAGAGAATGTACGTCTGTGTCTCACCTTCAGTGACCAAAGGTCAAAGCCTGGCTTCGAATATATTTATTGTCAGACTCTAGGACTCTAGTTCTAATCATGGTCCGCAATAGGAATTCAGTTTTCTGTTTTGTGTTACTGTTCATTGAAATTGTCATGTACCTGGTACATATAAAATAAATCTCTCAAAAAGTACGAGTGGCCCGGCTTGTGTTTCATGTTTCTGTGTGTCTGTGTATTTTCATGGTGCTGGTTTTGGACCTGTCAAAGTGTCAGACATGTTATGAACAGGTCACCAGTTACGCTGTACTGAGGGGTGTGTGTGTTTGTGTGATTGTGTTAAACAGACTTATTTGTGTTACTGTGCCTTGAGGCTATGTTATGTCGGCTAAGTTTAACCTTCTTCCTGCTTTAAGACTGGCATAAACTAACATTGTTTTGGTTCTACAGCAAGGCAGCAAGGAGAAGGTTAAACATATTTCTGAAGCACAAAATGTCGTAAAATAAACATATTCCTTTTGTTTGAGCTGCAAATATTACGAAAGCAAACATATCCTTTTGTTTGAGGTACACAGATTACGAGCTCTTTAACATAAAAATGTTAGACAAACACACAACCGTAAAAAAATGTGATACTTCAGAAAACAGTCTGGTGGACTATGCCTGAGGCACAGTAACCTACTACAGTGTGTTGGACACAAGACCTGGTTAAGTCACTTATAATTAAAGCCCATTGTTATGTTGTCTGGTAGGTCTACCTAATGGGTCAAGGCTCAACTAGGGACAACCTCTACCTATTGACTTAACTCCCTCTAGACAATGCTAGACCTAGTACCACACTTTTAAACAAACATTACATCAGTAGTACAAAGTTTTAAGTTCTCGTTCAAAGACTAAAAGTAACTCTGAACTATGGATTGCCCTTTCCTGGACAATTTGGTCACTAGTAGAATATTTGTTTTACATCTGTGGGTATGTCAACATTCATTCCATTTCTCCTTCTGTTTGGAGTGTTGAATGTTATGCTTGTTTTTTCTGACAGTTGGTTTGTAGTTTGCTTTGTAGTGTATAGTTGGCTTCTGTTTTTTCTTATCTGTTTCATATTTTTCCTTATAATATTGTCTTCCGTTTGTATTTTGGGCATGTATAACACTACAGAATTGTCCCCTTTCTTATTTAATACTGTTTATCAGTATTACCATGCTGTCTTGTTTTATTTAATACATTCTGCAATCAAAGATCATGAAATATTTCAGTCAAACTTTATTTAAAGAACTGCAGGTGTACATCTAAGCAAAAATAATTCTGTTGCAAAAGTTATACATTTTGTGTTCTTGAAGAGTATCAAGTGTACTGTGTTTTACTCTTAACTAATTGTGTGAAAGGATTCAACAATTCAGTTAACAGTTACTATTTTGAAGGACCAAGGGAAGTTGAAAAGAAGAGTTTATTATTCAGATACCTACCTACCTACAATGTACATGCCTGAAAGTTTTAGCACAATTTAAGACACACTACAATATAGGGGTTGTCTTATATAAAGCCTGGGTTGTCTGAGTGGACATTCAAAACTTCACATTCAGCAACAAGTCAGTGAAATTTTCCAAATTTCCAATGCCTTAAATTAACGGATAGGTGTAGTCTTCTTGAATTACAGAACTTTGTGCAGGACATGAACAGAGAGTACATTTAGCAATATGTAAGTATGTATAAACCCAGATGTAGGTGTGTTTGTTGTTTTCTATTACCAGGTAAAGGTGTACCCAGGTCCAGCTAATTTAGAGTGGGACAGGTGTATGTTTATAATACTCCATATTGCTAGTAGTTCTATACAGGTTTTAAGTCTTTCTCCAGGTAATGTAGGTGACAGGTATACAGGTGTGTATACCTCCAGGTGAGACAGACTCAGGTGTATGTTTCTCCAGGTGGGATATACAGATGCACAGGTGTACACAATTCCAGGTGCACCACACCACAACAATGGACATATATACCTGTATTTGGTTTCTGCAACATCTGTGGTTAAAAGTAAAATGGGGAGGGGCACCTCTGTTACATAAGAAGGTATAAATTGTAATACCTTTTCTCTACTTAGAAAAGGCCATGTGTATATCTGATACACTGTAGGTCCAGGTGTTTGTTACCTCTGAACTTTAAGTGTCAGGTATGTATGTTGAGAGTGAGTGTAGGTGGTCAGTTGATAATTGAATTAAGTTCATTTTTGGGAACTGTCTTTTTGCCACTTTTATATAAGAATTTCAGTTGTTATAGATTTAAGAGATTTCAAATTTTGATAAACCTTATTAAGACATTTTAGTTCTTGTAGAGGATGCGCACTTAAAAACATTTTAAAGCAAGTCCAAATTCATTAAAGGTTGTCTTGCAACTGAAAGTATAGCTGTTTGTTGGATTTACAATTTATAGTCTTAACCAAAGAATGAACATGAAATGTGTGTATTTTGTGGTCAGGATAACAGTAGGGGTTATACTGAGGAGGTAGCCAGTGACTTAGTCAACCGTGGGATAAACAAGTCATGGAGACAAACTACTGTGTACTGTCTATTTAGTAGTCTATAAAACAGTAGGGGTGGGGAGGAAGCCAGAGAGTTAACAAAAGGATGAACAGGAGAAAGAGCAGTGTACTGTCTATTCAGTAGTCCATAAAATAGCAGGGGATAATTGGAGAGGCAGTGTCCATTCACAGGGCCTTTAAAGAACAGGGATACACATGTATGAGAGAGAGAAAATGGTTTATTTGTTAAAACAAACATTTGCAGCACAGAACGGCTGAATTGTAGTTTGTACACAACTCTAATTGTACACAACTGCTTAGATAAAAAGACAAATATGACATTTGACTGAACATGTATCTCCCTATTATTAACGTACAGTGCTTGTGTTGGAAAAAAAATGACGCAAGGAACATATGTTGCCTGACAAATATTAAACTCCTTCGTATGTCAGAGTAACAGTGACTAACCTACCCAAGTAACTTAGAACATACTGTTCAGGTGTACCTCTAACTCACCTGTATCTATTGTTACCACAGCTAAAAAAGCCTTTTGTTTTATGTGAGAAATGGACTGTGAATGAAGAGTTTTAGGTTCAGTTGTGTGACTAGTAGAGACAGATGTGCATGTGTTTTGTCAACAGTGTAAGAGGGTGGTCAGAAGTATAATAAGAAACAGGGCATTGAAATACCCACCTGCACTCTGCAATTTGCAGAAACATTATCAGAAGAAATAGAAGTTGCTTGCAATTTTTGCATTATAAAAAAATCAGTTATATATACATATATAAAAGCCAGAAGCATTGGCTAGAGTGATTGCAGGAATTTTTTTTCAAATTGCAGAAAGAATTTCAGACAATTTGCAATTTTGCAGAAAACAGGAAATTAAAAATGTATCTTGCTCCATGGAAAAGTCAAGGGTGTGCCCTTCTCATTGTAAAGATTTTAAGGTGCAGTGTGTGTGTGTTTGAGGGTTTGGAATTTTTTTAGATAAAAATTGTTGTTATAAGGCAACCTACTTGTGACATTACCCATTCCTACAACTCAAAACAGTTACAACTTCCCATTTACACATTGGGTATATCCAAGAGTGTAAAATTGCTTAGAGATACTTCTGTAATCCAGAATATATACTACAGTACTGTTGTTTTGTAATACCAAGGGATTATATTCCTATTCCTACTTTGATTAGGTTACAAAACACTTAAACTTGTACACTATACCAGGTTTTTAAACTGAAAACTGACCTCAGAAACCTCACATATTGAAGAAGTTAGTCTAAACTTTGAGGAAGAAATTACTTTTTAATTGGATACATTTTGATTGTTAAAAAAGCACCGTGACAGTAGCCTCCTATGATATTTCTTTCTTTCTGTAGTTAGCTTGCTTCACGTAGAAATGGGGGAGGGTGGCACAAATAATTACTGAGGGGTGAATTAAGGTGAACATGTCATGTGGTTTTACACCTGTCATGATTCTGTACAATCTTGTACATGGAGAAAACAGGTGTTGTGTATATGTGTGTGTATTTATTTGTATGTATGTATGTGTATGTCTGTATGTGTGTGTGTGTATGATGTATATGTGTATGTGCACATGTTTTCTGTGTGTTGAAGGTATATTTGCATGTGCATATGAGACTGACTGTGACACAACCATAACAGTAATATTATCATACTAAGAAAAGGTCTCCAAGAAATCGTGGCTTTAATGTTTCAAAGAAAGGTTTAACAGGAAAATACCCCCTTCCCATTCAAAAGGTTGTAAATTGCCCCAACCAGAGATATGTAGTTCTTAAAAATAATGTACAGTTTTTTTGCAAGAAACATGATTTGAAAATGATTACAAAGCTAAGAATTTTTGATAGTATGCTATATTCTTTTTTTTCCAAATCTCTGGAATATCAGTACAGCATGCAGTGTATTGTTGCACTACTCAAGCATATGAAATAATTTTGTTCATTTCTGTCTCTGACCATTTCCAGACCACAAATACTCTTTGATAAGAACAAAATTATTTAGAAATGGGTGATTCTCATGCAAGAACCTATTTGCACCACTCAGCCACAGAAAATGGTCTCTGTTTTTTTGCTGTCCATATTCAAGACACAGACAATCTGAGAATAATGACAAAATTTAGAAATAGGTGAATCATGGAACACCATGGAGTGATGTTTTGATGCAAATACTATATGCTGACAACAACAATTACATGTCAATGGCAACCCGTGAAAATTGATGTTAAAAAAAATTGTAGATCACCCATCTTGTATTTCTGCATTTTGAGAGTTCTGAGTTTCTGAAAGAAAAGATAGAAATTTGTTTAAAAATTTGTATTGAATTTTGTTTACCCTTATCAGAAATGAGTTACAGAGTTACTAGAATTGGTGTAAGGCATGACAGAAGTGGCCATGCTGGGGAAAGGTATATGGTGGGAAAAATTGTCACCTTGGCTTTACAGACACTGAAGTTTCAAATTGATAGTCTACATCATCCTAAAGCCCCCCTACTTAACCAAAGACTACCAACCAATTCTGTCAGTTACATCTCAAACGATGTTAGTATGACCGAGTTCCATAATCGTCCGATCAATTATGCGCTAATATTTCTACAACATGCTCAGGAAAATACCTGTCATGATTTCTTTGAAAGTAACCTCTAACGAGTTTTGAGACATCTGTTTCACTGGCAAATTTGTGGGAACAAAAATGGTGGTATCTTTTTCCAATATCTAAACAATGGACATGCCTCTATGAGGCGCCGAAGACTACAAACATATTGCACTTGACACATCCTTCCATTTGTGATAGGGTTAGTTCATTTTCAAGGTTTGCTTGCAAAAAATGACAACAATGATATTACACTATAAAAGTCTGTTTATTTTTCCTTTACCTTGGACATAGAATGATATCGTTGTGTGATAACATTGGCGTATACTGCCCAGTGGTCACATCCTGACCAATATCCTTGATTGTGTTTACACATGCAAAATAACAACATCAGTAGACATGTTGTAGAATCGAAAAATGGTCCTCTAACATGTTCAGGTTGAAAATTTTTGTTTATTTTCCTTTTTTCACCATACTTAAATGTATCAGTATTGAGGTAATACTTCACGATATCCCCTTTCACCCCAATAAATGCCTGTTGATATGAAAGTGTAATTATATAAATCACAAGTTTTTTCAGACAATTTTCCTGATGAGGTTGGTAATATTGGAAGAAGGAAAAACATGTGATTGTATGATATATAACAGTACACCCACACACTTGTATTAGACTGTTACACATGATAGTCTAGAGTTTCATGTTGAGAGGTTGTCCTTAGAGGTGACAGCTAGATCACCACTATGTAAACAATACCTACTGCAGCTGTAAGTGTAATACTAAAAAACAACTACTTGAGCTGAAAGGTAGCATAATAAGGGTATTTACATTCCTGGTATAAAGTTGGGAGCATTCAAAATGTGGTCTTCGGTTTTTGTATTTTTTTGTTTAGCTAACCGTATTTTGAATGCCACATTTTCCTGGGTCTTGTTGAAATAAAATTAGAAGTCTAAAGTAAAAATGCCTGGTTCAAATTTAGTCTGCTAAAGTTGTACAAGGGACAGTAATCCAGTACATCCTCTTTTACTCATAACTTCAAAACTGTTGATGCCAGCGCAAGTTGTGGGTCACAAAAATGGTTGCCGGCTGTCTGTTCTTATGCCTTGCAGAAAACGTCCACTGGAAAATCTATACGTCCAGTGGACAAGAAAAGATTTACGTACAAGTTGCATTTTGGATGTTGTTGAAATGTAACGTTAAATGAAGAATTTACATTCCAATTGTAAGCCTGTCTTCTAAATGTTACGATTTGTCCGTGCCGAATATTTGTCTCTGTCCCTTACGAATTCTTTGTGTCAAACAGAGTTGTCAACGTTTGGCATTGTAGCAATCAACATGCATATGTTTGTCATATATCCAAAGGAAATGGTCAATATTGCCTGGGTTTTCCCATTCGTCTCTTGCACTTCTCTTTCTGGAGATGGTCATAAATGTTTGCAAGAAAAGTTCAAAAGATGCAAATAAATGTTACGCCGGAGCTACCTGCTATTCATTCTGTTGATATATCGTCCAATTGTTCGGCAACGGTAATACTAAAAGGTTTCCATGTAGTGACCAGAATGTTACACAAATAAAAATAATAATAGTACTTAAAATTATTTCCAAATGTGTTAGATCATCCTAAGCTAAAGAACATCAGAAGTTTGTGATATCGAAAGCTGTAGTTTTAGTATGCCAGAGAGGGCTAGCTCACGGAAGCAATGATCACGGCGAATTTCGTTATTAGGGGATTTAGCGAGGATTTGAATGCATCCTTGCATCGTAGTAACGTCCTAGATCCTCCCAGATGGGGTCAGATGAAGTTCAAGTTCAAAACAATATGCTAGAGAAAAACATATGCTCCCACAATATGCCAGGAAGTGGTGCTTCCCTAAGTTGCTTACAGAGGAAGCTGTGAGGAGACGTCCCAAACCTCGTATCCTGTCCAACTGGCTGGAGTCGTGGCCGGGCTTAGTGTGAGAATATGGCGTTCATACCGGAGCAAAGATCATCTCATACCGTGTGTTCATATACAAAATACTCCTTCCTCCATGAGTTACACACGATATTGTTCTGCCCAACCACAGAGGCACAGAATGACTGTGATTGCTCCGCTGGAAAACTGACTCTTGAGGTTGGCTCTGCTGTGATGCGGCATTGTGTGGCTGCTCGGCCATTGTCATGTTCAATGCCGACCCCCGCCATCTTTGCAAACCATGCAGGCCAACATTTGACTCACACTTGGCTATTGTGTGTAACTATGAGGGCATTTCTGTTGAAGAGTCACGGCAAAAAAATAAGGATTTTGCGTGAATCTCGCCACCCACGCACGATAGCCAGTGGACATGTTTATCGCGTTGTGGCTATCTGTATTTTGGTGTTGGAAAGAAACCGAGAATCCTGCAAAAAATGGCGGCAGTTGTCCAGTTCTTAGTCTGTAACATATTCAGTTCACAGGGCTATGTCCCTAATTTTGGTTCTGTTTTCTGTTTGTGGAGTCTAGTGTTACTCTCATTTCTGTTGGTGTGGATGAGCGGAAACCGTTCCGCAGGAAACTCGAGAAACGCTCGAAAGCGAGAAAAAGGACGTAGGTCGCATCCTTTCCCAAATTTCGATCACGTCCGAATGCGGCATTTCCATGCTGCTGTAAATAAGGGTATTGAGCCGACTTCTTGTCAAGTGACAATAGATGTTCCTTGTCAGGGACACAGTATTTCTTCTCTCTCTTTTTTTACGTGTGAGAACTTGAAAGATATAAGCATTTTCTTACGGTTGATAAGAAGATGATTTAATATTTTTCGTTTAAGATAGCTGCATCAGAGATGCGGTTCTTTTTTAACGTGTAAGAAAATATACACAGTACAGACTTCAAGGTGTGGGTAGTTGCTTTCATGTTTGAATTTTAAGAAATATTTTTTGTATAGGCATGAGCAAAAAAATGTACAGAAAATTGTAGTGAAATTTTGGGTACATTTTTTGAAACAACTACGACTCGAGATCTCGTCAAAAACATGGCTCTGTATGTACGTGTGCACAATATGAACAGGAAACTAACTAAAAATAGCTTTTGGTAGATTTGAAGATGTATTGGCTACCATTTTCCGGTGCAAAACATGCCAACTAGATTGTAGTTGTTATTTTTGTTTTCATAAACTTTGTTCAAGAATTCAATATTGTAGGTAGCCCAGAAATAATGGTCTTTTGGACACATACAGCAGGATATCAGAAAAGAAGTGACAAACCAAACTATGGGTGAACTAAAATAGTTTTCTAATCCTTGTGAACACCTTTTTTTATTTGGAATATGGCTAACATCAATTCTCACTCATTGATTTACAAAATATTTGCTATTGTTTCAAAATTAATACTACTTTGATTAAGATTGTTGGGCAAATAGTTTGTTGTGGAAAAAAATATCTGAAAATAGCCCTTCACATAATTTTTATTCAGGAAAGTTTCACTAGGTAGAAGTTTTTTGGTGACTGGATATTTGTTGTTGTCATGAGCTGTTTTGTTTTAGAAAAATACAGTTAAACTATGACGATAACACGGCTACATGAAAGACGAATGTGCATTCTGTAAGGTATTTCCCCGAGCAGAAGAAAATGATGACATTCAGGCGTTATGCCTCAAGAAACCTGTAAACTTGACTCAGTTAATTGCATTTTTTCTTTGAAAAATTTTCCTTGGAGGCAAAGAGGTAACAAAAGTGGAGATCAAAGTTACAGTACTTTGTTGCATCCTATGTATTTGTAGTAAAACAATTTTGAATTGTGTAACAATCCTCTTGATTCGGATGGTGAACTGATAAAAAAGGTAAGATTTTTCTTGAAATTGAGGGTGAGTTTTTGCCTTGTTTCAAAGAATAGACTTTTCAAGACTAGGTAGATTTTGTGTCAAATTTTTCGTTAAGAGGTGAATTCGGATTCTAACCGTACATTATAAACATGTACATGTCAAGTTGGTTCATCCTCCACGGATTTTTAAACTCAGTCCTGCTTGAACACAGAAGAACTGAACATTTTCACCACTAATTATAGACACATCTTTGGCAGATGGACATTTCAAAAGAGTAGTATTTCAATAGTTCAAGTACAGAAGAAACACTTCGTTATAAACAAAACGTCGGTGGCAACAATGAACGTGGCCTCCAGTTGCGTCTCCTGTATTCTTCAGCCCACGTACGTGTACTGTAGTGGCGTAACATGAGGGTTCGATAATGAAGGAACATTTCTCGAAGGAAAGGCGTACCTTTTGTCCGGAGGAAATTGCCTCATTTTCTCCAAGCCCTTGACTTTCTAAAATTAGATTTGTTTTGATTTTAATTGGGAAAATCTACGTCACAGAGTGAAAACCACACTGTTTGTAATTTCTCGTTTTCTTCTGATGTTTCATTTTGTCCAACCCCCGAAGATCAAATTTCAAGGACAAAACTTGTAGGAATTGAGGAAAACGTTGGCAAATTGTCCTAATATCTCCAATCAGATCACTTCTAAGCCAATTCATATATTAGGAGAGAAGAAGCAGTAGGGAAAATTGATATTAGAGTGTTTTGTGTGGTACGGTGGTCTTTAGAGGAAGGTTAACTGAGTTTTCGGGGCCCAAGGAAATCCCTTAACCCTATTACTTCCACCTTGTTGGGAAAGAATTGATGCTTATGGCCTGTTAGGAATATCATCTAATGTCACATGAATGTACCAAAGTCCCTGCATGCTGTGGTACAAAGGAGATTATTCTAGAACAATGTGGTGGCGGACATTAGCGGTTTGTAGCGGCCACGGCTTGGCTGCAGTCAGCATGTATGACACGTCTACCTTTTTCGAGATACTGACCAATTCTAGTTTGGACTAGAACCCACTTTTTGCTTCATTGTCAGTATTAAAATCTTGTAACAGATTCTGAATTAATTCTGAAGTAAGGAGTTAAAGCAAAAGAATGATTTTGTTTTGTTTGCTGCGTGTTTGTTATTTGGTTGACCACAAACACCGTCCAAATAATTGTCATATCTGAAACATCGAAAACGAGGAAAAAACGAAGGAAAAAGGCTGTCAGTAACACAGGATATAATGGAGAGTTAGATCTTCTTACCAAAAATTCCTCTTGCTTGGGATTAAAATGAACTTACAGCTAGAAAAGAGAACATAGGATGACCAGCACCTTGTCCCCGCTGAACCACGAAATGTTTGCGGTGGTCAGTTGTCCGTTCTGGGCTCGCCGTCCCCTGCCATCAAGCCCTTTTTCCCGCAAAACAAAGCGCTACAAGGGTTTGTTTGTTATACGTTGTTGAGGCAGAACTGGCCGAAGAAACATCATGTACATACTGAGGAAAATTCAGTATGGGCGCGAAATCACCGATTTCACACTTTGAATGGCGCCCCTGAATGGCTTCCCCCTCTATAGCCTTTGTTGCCAGGCTCCCCTTTGAGCAGCCTGCGGACCACATGCATTGATCCAAATCCTGCACAACTTTCGCCAACTTCTCCCTAAAAACTGTAAATTTCAATCCCCCCAAATGTCCCGTCTTTTCCGTAAAGGTTGTACGATTCCTTCCTTCACGGCTCGTTAGCGGGAGGACGAAGAAGCGCGACTTGAAGACGGGTATTGAGCGGCACAACTGGAGAGGGTTTCTGTGAGTAGACTTGACCTTCCCCCTGAACTTTGTTTGGCTGGTGGGTGATGGATGGAGAAAAAGGACCCCAAGTTCTAATCTCTGAGACATGGTCATGGCTTGGCAAAGGTCAATGGTAACTCCGGCTCCATTTTCAGGCCGATTTCGTTGGACAGAGTGAATATTTATGCCAACATAGCCTCTTTCAAGGACTCCTTTGATACCAGCAAAAACTTTGGCACAAGAAGACAATGACATTCCTTTGAAGTGCATATGTGCCAAACGAAATTAAGAAAATGACTTGACTGTTAAAACAAAGGAACTTCTACCCATTGTATGACAGCGAACAATGGTAAGTGGCAAGCTGTTAGAATGTGGTGCCGAATGTGACGCTTTACTCTGGCTAGTGCCACTGTGTATGTAGCCAGTATGTCTACTGGAAAATGTTACTACAGTGCTGTTTCTGAAAAACATATCTTGATGCTCAGACAGTATTGAAAAAATACACTTTTAGGTTAAAGCTGAAAGTAAAGAAAAGATAAAGCCTGTGAATTCCCAAAGTAGAGGTTGGAAAAAAAATGGTACACTCTCGGCAAAAGAAGGCTAGATTTTTGGTTGAAATAAAATATTTTTGTTAGTCTCTTTAACTGACAAAATTAAGTATAAATGCAAATATGTTTATAAAGTATTAACCGGCACTCTTTTCAAAGAGTAACCAATGATTTTGTTGTAGTCATCTGTCCTGAAAGTGTTTCACTTTTTGCTCAATTTTTTGGCTGAAACTTGCAGTAAACAGAATGGATATATGGCAGACTCTGAGTCTTTAAATTGTATCTCAGATATTGTCATTCAATTATGCTCTTAAATACAAGTAAAAACAAGAAATAAGTCCCCCCCCTCAACATACCCTGATCAGCTGAATGTGTCCTGTTATTTTTCATTTATTATGATAAATATTGGTAAATTTTTTCGATGACGGTTGCAAAGAGTAACTTCATATGGAAGCCTGCATTTATACAATTCAGATTTTGAAGGAAATTAGTAGCATCCTAACTTCATATCACAGTAAAAACAGCTGATTTGATTTCTGATAATTGTAGACCTTAGAGGAAAGCTAATCAAAGATGATGAGTCTACACGCGTGCAAACAATAACAATTATTATAACAGTGATTTCTTGTGGTAGAAGGAGTGATACAACAGTAGTGCACATGAAAGTTATCATTGTAGGATGGTCAGTTTTGTTTGTTTATTTCCTAGTCTTTCCACAATGAGTCTTTAAAAAAAAGAGAGCAGATGATTTTTTTATCATGGGCTAAGAAAACTGTTTGTTTTGGGTGTACTGAATTATCTGTTTTCCCATACAGTGTAGTCAAATAGAATCAGACAGAAGATTCTATCGAACAAGTACGAACGAAAATTAAATTTTTCACTTCCATTACTAGAAAAACCTTGAACTTTTTTGACTACAGCATCAAAAAGTGATGGGAAAATTAGGACTTACAAATTTGTAGCTTTTTAGAAAAAAATCTTGACTTGATTTTCACTTTTTGTTGATTTTTTAATCAGTGTTAGAAATTGCCATGTGTGGGCGTATCATATGATGAGTTCCTGCACTGTTGTGATGATGAATTTGTCAAAGACTCTTTTTATTTTATGTAACCTTTTTTTGTTAGACTATAATCATTCAGTAATCAATCCAACAGAAAATGTTTTTGCACTTGTGTTTACAAGTTTCGTTGTTGCAAAATTGAAGCACAAAGTATTTTACATTTCCTCATATGGTAGAATTTTGTTGGTAACATTTAACAGTATATTAAGTGATTCTTTGAAAAATCCAGATCGACATAGAGATCTCCTCCTATTTAAGGAAATTCCTTGACTGAAAATTGTTTTTGGCGGCCTGAATTTTTGTAGAGGCTTTGTCAGACAATTTGGCACATGTTCAAATCTGAATGAACAGACTGCCACAATACGAAAATTACAAACGGCATTTCTGTAGGAGACAATGTTTGCTCCACTCCATTTGCAAGGAAAAATCTATGAGGTTTGTATGCATTCAGGAAGTTCCCTGTGTAAGTGGAAAAAATTTAGGGGGGAATTTTTTCTTGGAACCTTTCAGGATGAGCAGAGTTTTTGGTCTGTATGAGTCTTTCCAGAAACGTTGGCACCCGGCAGCGAGACCAAAGCGTGATTGTGCATCAAAATTGTGTACGTCACAAATAGACCATGGTTCTCTCGATTTATACGTAAAAGAATAAAAACAAGATCATGCCCTAAATATTAGCTGTTAACTTCCGGGAGCTTCTAAAAAAGAATCTCTAAAATTTTCGTTGACTCCGTAAAATTTTCGTTGTCGGTAGTTGTATGGTTCTGTGCGGACGGCGATTTCCCGTACTTCATTTCCCGGTGCATCGCCATTGTCCGCTAACACGGTCCACCATGTAGTAAGAATTTACAGTCTTCTCTTCGCAAACAAAAGGGCATGGGACGCGCCATTCAGCACAGGGCCAAACATTGCACTGTACTATACTCAAAGAGTGAAATACAAGGACTTGAACTGCGTTCATTCGTATTGAATAGTCGGGAGGAAAGAATTTCGGATCAGACTATTCCTTGTTTCTATCAGTCTCGAATGTCCAGTTCAGAAATGGCAATGGTGGTAGCGCTGCAGTGGCAAAGGAAAACATTGAATACAAGCTTTTACTTAAGAGAGGTTATCATCAGTGTGGTATATAATTACAAGTGACAACTACAGTGCTGTAAAATTGTCATATAATGAGTGGACATTAACAGGTTTCATTCTTTTGTCCAGTTTTTTCGTGTAGCAGAAATGCAGCATGATTTCGATGTGTGTATGGAACTGAGTTTCAAATACCATCAGTGATTGTACACCTACCCTTTGTTAGAGTGTTTCAAGATTTGTTGTTGTTGTGTGTAAAATGTCAGTTTAAACAATGTTAACAGTTGGCTAATTGTATAAGAGTGTACTGATTTTGTCCTGGTTTTATTTTGGCAACGTGGTATTTGACCTTTTTCGAGGATGTTTATTTTATAGGTGGAGAAGATAAAACACACAACCTGCAATGCCCAGACCATGTTGACCATGGTGTTTCACTTTTTGTTCCTGAAGTCAAGCGGTAAGTTTGTTTTTCAGTGTGCGTGAGATGACCTCATCCTTTCTATGGAACAGATATATTTCTTGGCAAAAATCTGGCTTGTGTTATAGGAACTGGTGTTTAAGATTATGTATTGACCAAATTTAAATATTCCATTTTTTTTCAGGGTAAGAACTGGGGGAAAATTTACAATGGGGAAAAAGGTACAAAAGGAAATAACAGTGCATGGGGACAGCATGGGAAAAATAATCTGGAATGCATCCGTATCCGCGTGCGGTTTGCTTGTAGTGGTCACTCCCCGTTGATAGCGGCACACGGGGAGCCGCAAAAGATATCGCATGTAGATTTCAAGCTACGGGAAAAAGGAATTGTCCTGCTTTGAGATGAGGTGCATATCGAAAATGTATGTTAACTTAGGTTGCATTGTTCGGTACGTTTTTGGCCTTTTTTAAAGAAAAGGTATTGTGCCACAATGCACAAACAGAGACTGGAGAAAAGTTCTATTTTTGTACAGTTGCCCAGGGAAATGAAAACAGAAAATTACGGTCTTTCTTTAAATAGCCATTTTGTCCGTGATTACACATTTTACTTGTCTTAGTGCTTGTAATATAAAGTCATTCATTTTGGGACTGTAATTGGAATTCTTGAAATAACAGTTGGTCTAATTTTCCTCAAAATTGGCTGTAGATTCTGTATGTTGTCCTGGAAGCGTCAATTGCCGAGCATGGGAAAACGTGTGTGAGTCAGGCGTACGGTTGTGGTCATGTTGAAATTTTTTTCTTGGAATTTGCTGGGAAAACAATGCCAAAAAAAGCTACCTTCCATCAGTGCATTCATGGACTTAACATGCTTTTGTTTGATTCCTGGAAAATGTCTCTTTTTTTCAGAGAAAGTGATGTAACTTTACCTGCTCTCTTCAGCTGTTGTGTTGTGGTTGGATCTGAAAATTGGCATTGAGTTTGGCTACTTATCGGTCATGCCGCAAAACATTTTGAACATGTTTTTGAACAAGCTTCAGTTGGTTGTACTTAGTACATCCGAAAGCACTTGCATGCTCTGTCGTGACTTTACCAGAACTTAATGATGTACTGGTAATAACTATTCGTTGAATACTTGTGAAATACTTTAGCAGAAAAGATAGGTGGTCTGATCCTGGCCAACTGCTCCTATACTATAACCAACAGCAGACGGAAGTAAAGTTTTTGGGAGGTCCTGCTATTGTACTGTAAACTGGGACTAAGAAATGTGTCCAGTGTAATGGTCAAACATGGGATGTAATGGATGGAAAATGATGCAAGGGATACATAGATATGTAACATATTGTAATTATTGATAACATCATAGAACTAATGTTATCACTAAAGTTTTTTTAGTTTTTAAAAGTAAAACTCACTGCTATAATGATCTGAAAAATGAACGACCACACAGTCAAGAAACAGTGGTTGTTCTGTTACCAAAATAGAAGGCTGTTTTGGTTGCTTTAAATACCTTTTGATTCCTCATCAAACAAAAAATTATAGATGGTAGTCAAAAGTAAACCTTGAAATAATGCCAAGGCTATTGACACTTTTAAGACATGTCTCGTGGTGTAGTGGTTAATGAGTCTGTCACTGCCCACACATCTGGATCAAATTCTGTGGATCCAGAGGTATGGACAGCACAGGTTCACACCATGGCTGGACACGTGGAAAAGTGTGTGAAGGAGCTTATGGCATCAAATCTCTGCACACAAAGGAACCCAACACATTTATCGAGAAGAGTAGGAGTGACTCGGTGTTCTTGGTCAAAAACACAAGCCGTAATGAAGCCGCATTGCACAACTTCTTCAACAAGCGTTACGCTTTACCTCAATTGAGGATGACTGCTTTAGAGAGAAGTTCAGACACCTTTAAAATCAAGCAAAAGAAAAGATTGACCCTTTTCACAGCCCCTTGACTTCCATAAAGTATCTAGTATATAGATATTCAGTTACATGTTTAATGTTTTAGCTATAAGAAATGTTAATGTTTGTGGTCTTTCACGTATTTCCATTGTATTAAGCAGAGCTGGATCAACTGAGGTGAAGCATAAAGCTTTTCAAGTAGCTGGTAGTAGCGCAATGTAGCTTTGCTTCGGCTCGCGTTTTTGGCGAAGCACACTGGGTCACCCCTACTCTTCTCGATAAGTGTGTTGGGTTCTTTTACGTGTGGAGGTTTGACGCCATAAGCTCCCTCATACACAGGGCTGCCGTCTTTGACTTTGACTTTATTGGGATTGCAACGGAAACAATACAATGTGGGCCACTAGGCAGCTGACGGCTGATAACGTGACCACATACATGTATGCCGTCTTTACATCCCCCATCAAAGACAATACGAGTCTTTTCCACATTTGTCTAGGCCAGGGCGCGAACCTGTCTGGATCTCTGGATCCAAAAGAGAATCCAGTTGTTTATATAATTTATGAGGGTACCATGATTGTAGAAAGACTTGTTGTATAGCTACTGGTGAATTTTACAGATGTCGTAAAATATAGTTGAGCTTAAATGGAAACTAGAATTTTCATAGTCGTGTTTATAGCAATTAGTAACATCCTTATAGACACAGCCCAAATTTATTTAGTCACTTAAAGGTGCCCTTAAAGCGATTTCGGGGTGGTAAAACTGATGAAGTCTGTACGATAGTGACTTTCACTGTCACTTCCTAGCACATCTGCGACTATTCTGCGTCATTCATCAAGAAATGACCAACAACTTGATATTGAATATTTTCAGTTTTGCCACCCTGAGATTGCTTAGGGCATCTTTCAGATGAGAGGTAATATCAAAAGTTTGTTTGTCATCTAAACCAGAATGTGTGATGTCCTCTTCCTCTTGACTAGTATGCATGTCAGAGCCCTTTACATGGAAATTTAATATGAACATAACCTGGAAAAAGTTGAGGCTAAGATTCCAAAGTTTTTGTTCGTTTAAGGATGTAAAAAAATATGTAAATATTGTATGAAACTGTCCTTTTTGTTGTATTTTGTTAACTTTCAGCTTTTTTGGGTGGGCGGGCTATTACATGTACAGGTAGTGACTAACATAATTACTTCAACACAGGTTTTTGACTAGCAGAAACCATTTTTCTTAGATAGCATTTCTTGGTCTGATTAAAATGTTTGACATGATTTTTGACTGTGATGAAATTGTAAGATTCAGCCCATTTCTCAGCAGAAGTTTGTTGTATTTGTCATGGTATAGTCAAAGTGAAAAAGCATCCAATTTTCTTTCTTTTTTGTAATTATTTTAGTTACATGTTATGCATGTACAAAAAAAATGTAATTTTGGCCCTTCTTCTCTTCGTCATTAGTTTCAGAGTTGCATGGTTTACATGTACCAGTGTGTTATTTTTTTATGGTTCAGTTTTACTTTTCAAATAAAGGAACAAAACAATGGAATATAGACAAGGCATTGGGGTAGAGATTTAAACACATTGACAAATTATGCTATACATTCTTGCAAATTATTCTCCTTAATTAGTGCATACCTTAACACTAATATAAAACCCAGATGTGTTGCTATGACATTGTCATTTCTGGATGCATTTGATGACTTTTGCAATTCACACCTTTTTTAGGAATTTTTCTCTACAACTTTGCTGACATTGTGTGAAAACATAAAGCCTTCTTAGATTGTTCCATTGTTTCTGAACACCGCGTAATTTGTGGCTGACCAATTCCATTGTGAGTTTTTGTGTAAATCGGCATCAAAGTATTGTCTTTGAGGCAGAGTGGGTTTACAAGCTGATCAGAACTAAAGGGGAGCGGCAAACGTTGTTCGACAGGTCTACGATACAAGGGCTTTCAACTGAATATCCATCTTTTTCTTTTAAGAGAGGTAGGTATGAAAGCTGCATGATAAGTTTCAGGTATAGATTTGTAAATACTAGTATTTTAGGCCTGATTTAGTTGAAAAACCTTCTATGGCACAACCAACGTACAGCGTTTGTAATAGCATTTTACTTCAAGCCCAGGTTGCCATGTGAGGACATCCCAAAGACTTTACTTCCAACCATGGCTGGGTGTGGGTCAGGACCATTTAGCAGTTGGGAGTTTGTCGGGGTTGTTTGGCCAAGAGTACCCCGCTCCTATCTCCTGCAAAGCTTTTCCAAAAGTATCAAACAATTTCTGCCTGCACAAATTTAAGTTACAACAAAGCTAGGACAGAGTACACCAGAACTGCTCATGACTTAACTCCCAGCCATCCCAACTTTAAATTGTTTCCTCAAATGTTCAAGAAACTTTGAATGAAAGCTCATCTGTGTTAGTAGAATCCTTAGTTGCAAACTTGCAATATTTATCTTAAAGTTCGTTCCAGCACAAGAAACGTCTAGCAAAGGTAAGAAACTTTCTTGTGTTGGGACAAAGATAATTATGGCAACTATGTTCAAGAAACTTGTTCAAAATGTTTGGTATGGCCGAGAAGTAGGCAAACATGGCGGCAACTTCCCTTCAACAGCCAGATTTCCTCACAACTAATTCTCGGACATGGTTGGAAGTTGTTGGAAGGCCCCGTTTGGCTGGGTGTAAATTGGGCTTAAGAAGGCACACAGTATGCATATGAGAAAAAGGCCCCTGGACATTACAGTTACAAGTGTTGTAGCATGTCAACATATCAAAAACATGAGCAGAGAAAGACACCCTCATCAGATGACTGGATATTGTAGTGTGCTCGTACATTGTTGTTAAGAGCCATTGTTAAAGAATTTAGAAAATAACTTTAGTACCAAGTACCCAAGTACCCAAACATTAAGAAAAGCAGTGATTTTATTAGTCCTTGCAGGATACAAAACTTTTGCTGCTTCTTCATCTGTCAGATGATACTAAAGTTAGAAGACCAACATGTCTTTTTGAACATACCAACTTTCCAGTTTTGTTATTGGTGTCCAAAGTTTCTAGCTTTAAAATGCTCAAACCATAAACTTTAAAGTACACTTTTTAGCTTACTGGCACAAGTGCACATGGCATAAGAATTACTTGCAAAAAAACATTTTACTTGCATAACACAATCCCAACAAAGAGGATGCCCTTTTTTATTTTGCTTTGTCCCAACCAATGATTTTCTACTTTAGCAGTCTAAGTAAATGTAAGACTTTTGGTACTGCTTACAGGGATAGGCAGTAGGTAAGACTATGAATAACATATGTACGCACATTGATTCAAACTCGTAATATGAGGGTCAGTATTCCTATACTTATTGTACATATCTTTTCTTGCACCATTGCAAGTACAGTGAAAAATTACTTGCATGGCTCCGGTTTTACTTGCACAATGTCTTGCATGTAAGTAGCAATTTGAGCCCTGAAAAGCAACTATATAAAGAAGCTGTTCAACATGCAGTTAATGTAATAGATGTCATTCAGTGATTTTTTTGGCTACAATGTTTGAAGAGCTTCAGATTCAGGCTTAGGCAAAAAGTCAAAACAAAATGGTGGTGGGGTGGGGAGGGGGGACCTGATACTTTACATTTAAATGCATACAGCAAAGTTACAATGCAGTTCAACTGACTTCTGTACAAAAGTAATGTCTGGTCATCCTTTTCAACTTTCTGAGACAACACAGAACTATACATCAGTTGCAGACAGTGTGCTTGTTGTAGCTGTATACTAGTAGAAGTTTTCAATTGTTGAGAGCAACAGTTATTATTTTCCTGAAACTTTTGATCCTAGCAGCAGCGCTCCCTCCTGGCTTAATTTGTGTCCAACATACCTGACAGGTACCCATCGTGATCCATCAATATTT
>LZCU01147958.1:0-10126 GCA_001663935.1 Asymmetron lucayanum | reverse complement strand
TCCCCCCTTCAAGTGATGTCTTGGTTCATTACAGACCATGATTGAGTCCAAACCGAACCCTGGTGGCTTTCACTGGGTACAAGTTCATGTGGATGTGTTTCCTTCGAGGTTGCGGGACGATTGCCATTTGATGTACGCATTTGCACTTAGGGCAAAAGCGCAGAACCTTGAGGTGAAATTAACACATCACCTGTGTCCGTCATGTGGACCTGTGTCATCGTCTCTGACAGCTTCATCCTCCAATCCATCATTTTGTCTTAGTTAAAACAAAAAGCGTTTTCATTTCCACGTTGGATTTATGCTTTCTGTCCTAGTGGACTTAGCAGGACAATCGTTTTTTGATTTGTCGCGTCCAACCTTGAGTTGTTTTCTAGGTAAAGTGAAAAAGTGGGGGGTGAAATCACAAAATTGCCCGTGTCGGTGGTACGGACTTGTGTCGTTGCGTCTGACAGCATGTTTCTGGCATCCATCACTTTGCGCAAGCTAAAAACAATTTTCATTCTAATGCGGACCCTACGAGTGGCTGTCATGCTGTTAGTGTTAATGCGTGATTAGGTTATAATTGCGCCAGGACTCCTACATTTTTACCTGCGTTGTGATTCCAACTGTTGTCCCGCTTCTCCAATCTGCGGCTTGCGTCGATCCATCTCCGTTATTCCTGTGTGCGGAGTGACAGAGATGACCCACTAAATCAGCATAGACATAAAGGTGGGGATGAGTGTGGGGTAGCCATTACCTAGACTTGAGTGATGAGACACTTGATACACACAGAACAGCAAAGTACGGGCAAAACTAACTTAACAGTGCAAGCAACAGGACTAAAGTATGGAGCAAAAAGAAGTTTAGTTTAATCTCCATTTATTCATGAAAAAGTAAATAACTAAAATTTTTAAGAGGAATTAAAGTTGGAAAAAATACTTGCAACATTGTTGTTTTGACAAGACAGAAATAGTTAAAGATGAGTTCCTGTGGCCATTTTTTAAATATTCAAACTCATTTTAGTATATGTCTATTTTTGCCTGATTTACTTTGTCTTCTTTACCTTACTCATTTGCAATAAACACAAATTTTAGCAATCCTCAAGCAGAGGAAAAACTATGTGAAAGCTAGATTGACCAATGGATTACTCATGGTATCATTTTTTCTCAAAGTGGATGTACAATTCTGAGGAATTTGTCATACTGAGATCTTTCTCATAAACTGATTGGGGATATTGTCACTTGCCACAGTGCACGGAGTAGTAGTTGAAATACACAATGGATTTCAAATCATTTTATGAAAAGCAACACCTCCAAAATTTAACTAAGGAATGGCCAGAAACATACAACTGTCATACATTGGCCCAATATCTACTGTACATCAAAAAAAATTATTAATATTTTTATCAAAAAAGTAGTGATATCCAAAATTCCATATAGCGTACAAAATTTTACCACCTCTCAAATGATGATTTAATTTAACATATTGTGCAATGTTTTTATTCAATATAATAACTCCATTGTCAAACTAAATTATACCCCTCTACCCACATTTACCCATTTTGCAGACAAATTGTCAGAGTCTGTTTGTATAGCTTGTAGGTTGTACATGATCCAGGTGCTAAACCCTGGCCCTGGACAGGTGGACCCTGATCCTTCTCTCACCCGACATGACTTCTGCACACCACCTGCCTAAGGAGCCACGCCCAGCTAACAGGTGCACTGCGCAAGTCAGGCCAAGGAAATGAGCTTTCCGGTAACCCCTTAGGATTAGGTAAGGAATGGTAGACATGAGAGGGATTTGCTGCACAGCATTCAACGCTGTTTGGTCATTTTCAATTAAAACAGTCATTCTGGACAAAGAAGAATGTTCTGGACAGAAATTGACATCAGTATTGTCCACTTTACATTAAACATATTTTCTTGTAATTTTGGTGTTAACATAGTGCCATGTGTATACTGTTTAACCTCCTTGATTAAAAGAAGTTTGTTCAATTTGACACTTTCTCTAAGTTTGAGACTTTGTGGATTGCTTATCATAGAAAACTTTTCTAAATTTTTTACACTTTTTTAATGAAATGTGTGATTACCTATTAGTAACTTTATTTGTTAAGTCAAAAACTCTACAATTTGTGTGATTTGTTTTGACCTTTTCCTAAAAGATGAAAAAGACTCATGAAAGAAGAAAGCAGCTTTAAATATTTTCCAGGGACCTATCTTTCTTAATGCTACCCAAACATCATTTAAAGGAAATAAAGGAGAGTAAAAAGCAGTCTAAAAAAAGCTCAAATTTCATCCAGCAAGATGCTTCTTTCATCTATTTTCTAGAAATAGTCATTTGTATATGGTTACCATAGCAACAGAATTATTGAAATCATGATATTTATCTATGCACCCTCTGTTATTGATGTTGTTGGGGAGGGCAACACTGGCCTAAAAAAGTCAATGATGCATAATGCTGCATTGGGGATGAGAAATGGTTCGCCCTTTGGACAGAAAGGTGACCGGATGGTCTGTCCTCCTTCTCAAGTGATCTGTGAACTGTTGGAGGACATTTGCGACAGATTGCCATCATCAAAATGCAAAGAGGCAGTCCCCAGAAAATTAGCTTTGCCTAAGTCATGTCCGGATCCGGATGTCGTGCGTTCCCAGGTGGCCGGATACGTCCGAGCTTTGTGTCTGCCAGACAAAATATGGACAGATGATGGGGGTTTTACCAAGCAGGTCTTTTCTGATGGTCAAGTCGGTCCATTATGTCCGCAGTGGATTAATGTAGATTAAGGCCCATTTGGCTGTTTTGTGCATGTCCATTTTGTCATTGTGTGTGAGTGTCGCCCCTAATGGTCCTTGGACATAAATAATGGAGTGCAGTGTCCCTTTGCAGAACTGGGGGACCAGCTCATTAATTGTCCCCTGCTCCGACACAATCTTCCCAGGGGACCGACATGCAATATAATACTCCTGGAACATTTTGTCTTTGATGTACGGGACAACAAGGGACCCGTTACGGAAAATAGTTTCCCCGGTCCTGGGAGCTCTCAGTGAGTAAATTTACGGGGTGAAGAAATCATGTCAGGGAGGACCCTTGTTAGTGATGTTGTCTCTATTCGTGCAATGACAAGAATTTATTGGAAAAAGTCAGTCAAATGGAGAGCCGGCTAATGTCCTAGTGCAGGCGGGTCCCCGAGGACCGGGCGGATTTCTCCATATCAGGTATTTTTGGAGGGGAAAGTGGCAAAGGGCATCGCATTACTGCAAGTTGAATGGGCAACGGCTGCGCAGAGGCCTTTGTGGGGAGCGCTGAGGGTCCCAGAGGCCGGGCAGTAATCTGTCCTTGTGGTTTGATGGAAACAAAAGCGGGGGACTCTGGCTTGGCACATGACGGGGCATGAAAACTGTCACTTTTCTTTGGTGGCACAGGTTGTGTCCCCGGAGAGTAGGACCAATCAAAATTAAAATTACTTCGGGCTGCCCCGTGGAACCCAAGCCCCATGACTCTTCCTGATTGAGACAAACAATGCAGATGCAAGTACTTCTCCTCTGGACTAGGGCACGGCCACCTTAGCTGATTAAAACGGCCCCATTGACAGGATGGTTTCCATCCCTTACTTCTGACGACATTTGCTGCTATTTCATGCGGAGAAAGGGTCTGTCAGTGGTGAACAAATGGCAGCAGGCTGACCTCCTGCCAGCAATGACACATGGAAGGCCATTCTTTTCAGACGAGCGGGTCAGCCCAGCAGGAAGGGCTGAATAACGCCCCAGAGCCAAGACTTTGTAATTGAAAATGGAGCTTGCTGTCCACTGGGGAATAGCGTTGTGTCGACCTGTCATGCTTAGAGTGCTCAATGGAAATAGGGACAATGCAAATGTGGGCATCAAAGTGGTTTAGTGCCTGTGAAATTGGCCCCATTATACTCTGTCCATAACCTGGGGTTTTATGGGCAGTGGAGAAGAAGTCACTGCCAAAGGCACGGGGGTTGGCAGCTTTTTGATAAAGGGCAAAAATCCTTCATTTTCGTGGCCGGTCCCTGAGGTGGCATTAGCCCTAAGCACCGGGACTGATGGCCAATATCCATGCAGAAAACTGAATTGAACATGACCAGGTCTCCACCAAAATGAGCTCCCAAACAGCGACTTGATCCTGAATTAAATTTCGTCTCATCAACTCGATGTCCCTTTTCCTCTCGGGTGTCCCTGCCCTTTGGTCAAGCCATCTAAACTGGCCAGTAACGGCGCAAGATCTTCCAATTTTGGAAGAGATTGGCTCATTTTTACGAGGATGTCCTAAACGGAGATGTATCCACAAATTTTGATCTTTGATTGGCTGCAGATGCCCATTGACAGAAGCGCGCACCCAAAACCCGAGTGAAATATGGAGGGTTGAGTTTTGCTGGACAGGGCGTTTGTTTAATGGGAGACAGGAAGGACATGGCACTAGTCAACAGAAGTGATGGTCTGTATCGTAATATCACTTCTGCCGTAGGCAAATCAGACTCAATCCATGATTACATGACAAGAAGCGCAACAAAACGAAATAGAAGTCGCTTCCCCTTGGTCAAGGTGGCCCCTTGGATGTGTCATTCCTCCTGTCCCCGAGAAGTGCTGCCAAAACAAATCTGATGCATGTATGCAAATGTCATTATCGGTGAAGTCTTTCTTCCGCCATGCCCCATTATGCTAATGAGCTCTGGAGATGATTACAAGGAATTTGATGTTGAACTTGGAGGCCCTGATTTGCACCTGCGCTGGGGAGATGGAATTTCCAGGCGTCTGCCTACCTGTATAATGGAGCCCGTCCCACTGGGAGGGGGAGTCATTTGCACAAGATCTTCCAGCTGAGTGTATACACTGTGACTGGGTGTAGCAAGGCAACCTTCCCTCTCTAAGCTCATTACCGCTGAGCTCCACAGGCTTAAGATTGCATTACAATTGTCAGGCAAGACCTGAGGCAGTGGCGTGATAAGCCAGCGCAAGTCCAGAAGCAATGCTTATCTTAATTCTTCAGTTGCTGTTTTCCCCTCCCGAGTTGTACGGTGTTTGTAGTTAGAGGTCAGCGCCACCCAGTATGGAGCGGCGAACCTTTGCGCGTACGGTGAGGCAGCCCGGATGGTGAGTGATGAGGTGGGCACAAATCACATCTCAGCACTGAAAAGGACCACGAGATAACGCCTGTCAGACCAGAGAAAGGGATGAAGAGTTGCGCGCAAAGAGGCTGTTTTGTGATACGTGGCGGATACATTTTGCAGCTCCTATGGGCTGCTATTTAGAACTTACGAAGACATATCGCACACATTTCAACTCCACAAATGTTCCTCGTACCGTAAATTTTGTAAAAACACATTGTTCGAAAAAGCTAATAAACTTTAGAACCATTATGCCAATTTAAGTTTGAGTGGAAACTTATCCCTGTCATAAAGCATAATTCCCATTTAGATACTATAGTTTCATCGAAAAATGTTTTATGAGTTTCCTCTGAGTCCATAAATTACACCCCCATCTTTTTCCCCTTTTTCGTGACAGCCGTAAACAGCTACAAGCAAATATGCAAAAATGTGCTATCCCTATAATAACAGTGTTGCAGATTGCGTGTGTCCAGGTGTGTCCACGTGTACACACCTGTGCCCAGGTGACCTTTCCTGACGCTGATCCGCCCAGATAACGACCCGCTAAAGCCGCGGGATGAAAGGATGTCCTTGAAGGACAGACATATGGCGTGCATTTACACCTGTTGACCCTGAAGCAAGCTGCTGCCACTGGAGCACATAAAATACACACTCCGGACTAATTCTACAGCAGGGCTTATGTAACAGTTTATGATCCGTACATTAATCTTCTGATGGAAAAAGAAAAACAAACAGATTTGACAACTAATCTGGGTAAAATTTTTTGGCAATGCCCTGTGGTATGGATATGGGAACAATCATGACTTTATTCATTGTTCCTAGAACCAAGGATACCTACAAGTCAAACAATTCATAACAAAATCATGTTCACAAAGAAATATGCAAATAGGTGCAGTTCTGAAGGAGTCTGCTAGGAGACCCAAAATCTAAGTGTTCCTTTCTTAAATCAAAAACTACATGTCAAAACTTGTAAATCTATTGATAAGTTCATGATGTATCCTGTTTACAAATAAACAATCAAAACAACAACTGGTACCAAAAATATCGCCTCTGCAAAAGTAGAAAGGAACAAACCAAGATGAGTTGCTTGACGTGGTGTTAGCGCAAAGTGACTGAAGTTAAGTTGCTAATGACAAAGTATGTATACATTCTTTTTCTTGGCTCTCCTCTCATAGCATGTATTGTCCCAAAATCAGCAGTGTCCATGCAATAAAGCCTTTGTCTTCAAGAGTCCAAGATTCAATGTCATACTATTCTCTGAAGACATGAAAAGCTGGTTGTGATGCTATAATCGTAATTGAAATGGAGGCTGAGTACGCATGATATGTTCTTAATTCTCCTTATGAATTTATCAATTATCTGATGCTTAAGTCATTAGGCACAAGGACTTAGGCAGCAATCACTGTAAACCCCATAAGGGGTTGCACTGGGAATCAATCAATGAAATCTGTTTCATGGACTTTTAAGGTGTTCTTTGATAATTTTTTTTCTGTCAAACCTTGAATTCGAAATTGGCAAGTGTGTTACATTTAAAAAAAGAAAGAAACACACAAAAACATTTTACTATCCAAAATAATGTTTGCATAAAAAAATTGAGCTGAAAGTCGCATCATAAGCTGGTTCACTCAATATTGAAAACTGAAGAAATGTTCTTTTTTATAAAAGCAGTTGCAGTTAAAACTGTTTAAACATATTCACTAAGAGATGGCATTTTGACACCATGTGTTGGTGTTGGTTATGGGGCTAGGAAGCAGTTAGAAGGTTAATCTTTTCTGGGAAGGACTTCCTAGCAGCTGACAGGCATCCATCAATTCCCGGAATGCTTTTCCTGTTGTCCATCTTAATTTTCCTGGCTGATGTCCATGGCAGAAACACTTTGTTTCCGGTCTCCAATCCTGAAATCCAACAGAAATCCATGACTACAAGTGATTTCATCAGTAAGTTATCCAGACGATAAACCGGACAGTGAGTGTGTGTGTGTGAGTAGGACAGAGTTACATACTATTAGTGTATCAGCTGCACACTATATATTCTTTTTCTGGCTCACTTATTTTCATTTTACATGATAGGAGGAGTAAAAAAAAAATATGAGTGCAGGTATCTCCCAAAAAAGTATATTGAACGCTGATGTATGAAGACAATCCATCCTGCATTCTCCAGTTATTATAACACACAATCATGAATGTGTGAGTGAAAAACAACTGAAGATGTTAGCATATAGTTGATAAATATATGCAAAAATGAGTTCTAAGTAGTTGGCTATGTCTTGAGCATTTGTTGACACCTCTAACTATAGCAAGATTTGTACTTAAAAAGTGTATAATGTATTTTTTTAGCAAGAGCCCGCTTTTTCTACATCTGCAGAAAAGTTGCTGAAGTTGAAAAAAAAAAGCATTGAGTGTCAAAGGACAGCGAAATGTTTATTTTGTATGGATATGTATGTCATTTATTAATAACTAGTACATTAAACATTATACAAAGGTCTAACCTTTATTTTATCAGCTATTTTTTGACTTATAAAAATCTTTGTAAATATATGTATGTAAGAGGAAATGTAGTAGAACTTATTTTGTTGATATTCATTGACTTGGCCACTAAAAGAAATACTACAACTTCGACATAGACTTCCAACATAGGGTGAGAGAATACCAATATACAGTTCAAATTTAGCTTGTGACTTGGAAATCAAAGCCAAGTTGATCTAATTAGCATGCATGCAGAGAGTTCTTTGTTAATTTCTTGAAGCAGATACTCAGTGACTCAAACAAGATTAGCTGAAAATTAAAACAAATCCTTTTACGTTTTGCAGTAAACAAACATACATTAGGAATTCATCTACAGCCAATAATACATGTATGAAATAACAATGGGTTCATGCAATTAGCTGACTGTGTGATGTAAACTATAACAACTCAAACAAGAAAAATCAGCAAAGGTAAGTTATTCATTACAAGTTGCTAAGTTAATTGCTTCGTGGTCTCTTTCAGGAGAAAGTTAGAGCCATACTATTGAACCGAAATATCTGCTTTCAGCAGAGAGCAGAAATATTTATTTCTATGGTTCATCCTCTGTCATTTAGACCCCCTTTCCACTGAATGGCACCCGCCGAGCAACCTAAATAGAACTTGTCTGAAACTTATAACTGCAGCTATGGTCGACGATGCAAAAATATGCTTTAAGAGAAAACACAAATAACAAAGAAAATTCGTTCTTCATGAATGAAATTCGTTTGAACTTCTATGAGATTATTGGGTCGCTCAGAGATTGCGGCCTCTGTGGAAAGGGGGTGTCATCGTATTGAATCATTAAGGTGTGTACTACAAGCAACCTGTATGAAGGTTCGTGTTGAATCACTTGCAGGTGCTTAAGGGAAGTGTAGAACTATCCATTTTCTTTCATTAAAAGGACACCTCGAAAATTTTCAGTAGCAGAACTTGAAGTTTGCAACATTTATTTTCAGTTCAGACAGACCAAGATGGAACTTTTAAATATTAAACTTTTAGGAAGATTTGTCAATACATTTGTTTTTCTACATTTTCGTTGTTGGTTTCCGTCTATAAATTATCTACTTTTATGTATCCTTGTACAAATGCCCTCAAGAGCCTTCGATCCCTCTCTGTCCTTCACTGGAAAACTTCCTGTCACCCAGCTGACATTGTCCCAGTAACTGTCACCCTGACCCTTAACCTTGGCCCTTTGGTGTTGCCAATGATTGATGCACGGAAGTTTTGGGTCAGTGGTTCTGACATGACTTGTGGTGAGTGATGCTGTGATTAACTGTGCATGCGTCAAAACTGTGTCAAAGAAAAATACATCTCCATGTCCACAAGTCATTCCAAAATCACTGACGACCTTTCGCTTTATTGTAATGACCAGTGTGACATCCTCCCTTCTCAAGTATTTATCTAGCAATCTATTTTTCATTTTTGCTATCTTAGATTGGTAAATGGTTTTGATCTAACAAGATCAACTATATTCTTATTACCAGTATCAGTACTAAGAAACAAAAATGTAAACATGAATCTCTAGCGATGCAAGTTTAGGCACATAGATGGGTCATTGGTTATGGAATGGCTTCATCCATGGATGATGAAGATGATGTATTATAAAGGTGTCAAAAAAGTACCAGGGGGACATAAATCCTGGCTTGACAAGCCACTGACCTTCATATGTCCCTTTGACATCAAGAACACAGAGTCATCCTAATGCGCAGCTTCATCCGAGTGCGCTGTGTCCTGAGAAAACTAAGTTACAAAACAGAAGGAATGCAGACTGCACCTGGTAGAAAGCAGATGTGGACAGGTGAAATTGTAGGTGAAAAGTCACAGGTGAGTCTAATTGTATTCTCTTTGTTTGCCTTGGACAGAACTTTTGACATGCTTCACAGGATGAGCTACCTATTACTAGTAATTTCCTGAAAACCTGAGTTACTTTCCTACACAGCAATATTGTAGCAAAAAAGTAGGTTGCGTCATTTCAGCTCACTTCTTCAAGTTAATATACTTGCTATGAGTACAGTACATGCCACCTAAGTTGCTCTTTCTACCATCTTCTTCTTCCCACTTCTGTTGCAGCTACTTTTGACACTTCCAACAGTCAAAGCTGTTGACAGTTTTCTTCTTTCTCCAAACCATGTCTGGTGTATGGTGTGTGTGTGTGGTGGGGTCTTGTACACAACTCTGTCCTTCAGTTTTTTGGCTACAATGATTATTCACCCAAACCCCTATCCAATTACAGCCCCACCCACCCATCTATCCATTCATCTATCTAACTGTACTGACCCACCCATCCATCTAACCACTCATTCATCATCCATCCATCATCAATTAACCCACCCACATTACACATCCATCAACCATCCATCCATCAATGCATCCATCCATCCTTCTATTTTCATACCTCTTCATGCATACATCATTCAGCAACTAATTCATCTATTTATTCATCAACATATGCATCCTCCTGTCAATCAACCCACTCATCTGCACATCCACCTGTCAATCAACCCACTCATCTTCACAT
>LZCU01147886.1:0-11576 GCA_001663935.1 Asymmetron lucayanum | reverse complement strand
CGGTCTTTTGTGCCATCATTCACTCACAAGTTTACCACTTGGAACATACCACTTTACCTTGAGAGCTAAATAAATAAAGTTGTTCTCTTTAGATTACCGCTTCCAAAAATCAGACAGCAGGCTATATGTTATCATCAGATATCAGTAAATAATATTTTATTGTTTGGGGAGGGCATAGCTTTTCGTCCTCCCCATCCCTCTGGCAGGACAATGGTTCATCCCATATTCGTTTTCCCGCGCTTTACCCTCAAACAACAATCTCGACTTTCCTGCGGGCTTGGGTGATTCCATAATCATCCACCTCGTTAATACGCGAGCAGCCAATTAGGAAAGTCCGTGACACTTAACAGAAACGCCTCAAACTTTCAATTATTGAGTCGCCGAACGCCGCCTGTTGGCGGTCCGGGATGGATGGCTTGTCCCGCAAAAATCGATGAAAAACTGTTGATCAATTTGTCTTCTCAAATAGATCGTCATTCTACACGCCAGTGAGGCTTGGAGACAAGCGTTGGCGTTTGGACGAGAAAAACCTTGGGAAACACGTTCACTTCGACGTGATCAAGTAGTTGTCACACTAGATAGTAAAAACCGCAGCTACATGTACATTGCGCTGATATAATATACTGTAGACTTAATACTACCCAAGGAAACGTGTTGATGATTGTTGTACTTTTGGCTGCCATCTCTCAAAAGTTCTAGCTTGAGAGGGCATTGGCCCGAAAACTTCATTAATCTCAAAACATAGCTCTTCATTTTGCAGATAGAATTTATCAAAAGATAGTAATACTGGAAAAAAGTTGATACTCTCCTGAAGTATAAAACTTTAGTAGATTGTTCAAAAGTGAAATTGTATCATTTAGAAAATTGATGAGGCTAAAGCTTGGAGGTGGTGCGCACCGACTTATCAAGTGTGGTCATGCATACACGACTAACAAGAATAAAGTAGTTTAAAACTCTACTTAGCACTCACTATTCAGCTAAGTAGTATGAAGAGTTATTCCATTGAGAGTGAATGAAGTGCCCAGACTGTCAGTTTTTAGAATGTGTAATGTTTTGTAATGACGACACCGTTACGTTTTGGCCATTAACGGTTTCTACACGAACGTCACCAGACTGAAGTCATCTTCACAACGTGAATTCTTAGTTATTTCTTGCCAAAACACAGTACAAAGTGCCGTGAGGAGTCACAACAAAGAAACAATGTCCAAAACGCGTTAGATGTAGTGTATAAATATTGGTTTAACATTAGTTTTAATGAGCTCTTCATAAAATTACCCTTAACACCACTAGTTAAAACGCTGCTATGCACGAAGACTGCTTAAGCTCCTAATAGCCCGTCTGTGTGCATTTCTAGCTACTTGAGACATGCCATGCGCGCGTCTTGCGGTTTCCCACCATTTAAGACCAGACAACCGCACTTGACCCGCCTTGACATTGTGACTTTAGTATTTAGCCAACCAAAACGCCAGCAATCCGGTCTAATTTACGAGCCCCTTTGTGAAAAGAACACCAGAACTGCTATTTTATCCTTGTATCATAACTATTTTTACAACTTCATCAGTTTGTGTGAACCTTTCGTGGATCTTATCACGTGATCATGACGTCATGACAACAAATACAACAAATACCTACCCTCCCCCCTCCCGTTGTGTCTTCGTCCAATTTGAGAAAGACTTGTCAGTTAAAGAAGGCAGGTATTTCTGTCTCACCCTCGCTAACACGTACTAAACAGGTAGAAGTCGTCAGCCTATCCACTTGAGAATTGCTGGACACAAACTCTTAACACGCCAACGATTACAAAAATCCTCTCAACTCAAAATAAGAGTATTACGGATTAACGGTTTATTTAAAAATGCATATTTGTGTTCGTTTGATGTTGTAGAGTAAGCAGCTTTGTACACTTCGTCATCGACAAAGGCCTAAAGAACGTGTTGCGATAGAAATAGCAGTGACCATTCTAGTTTTGACTATCCTTCAATCCAAATATTCTCTAATATGGTTTCATATAGACAAAACGTGTTGTGCCCGCTTTCATTTGCCCTTAACAAAAAATGATATATAAAATCTTCTTTACATAAACATCAACGTGTAATTTGTTTTTGCTTACTTTCAGCCTCTTACGCATTTCCAAAGCTTTAATTTAATTAAAAAGGCTGAACTTCAAAAGATTTGTCACCCCTACTGACAGTGGACTTGCCCGTCTGAAGCCATAGTTTATCTCGGTCAGGAAAAGGCCGGCCTTTGTCATACTAGCACGACTGACTGGGCGCCCTCCGACTCGACCCGCCGCACAGGCCATGTTCAAGGGATACGATCTCGATATCTCCATTCCTGCTGTCTATCAGTAGTCTGGGCACACCTCTCTTAGCTATATACAAGGAATGACTTCCTGTGCGCGCAGACTTCTAACTTTTGTTTGTTTGTTTGTTTGTTTGTTTTGCATACCCGTTAAACCGCGTCAAGATGTAACACACCAGGTTTGTACTGAATTCATGAAGAGTACAAGCTGCATATCCGGACTAATAGATTTGATTCACACACTGATCGGGATGATCTCCTACTACAAGTGTGGTAGGTTTTTTAAAGTGACGAGGTGTAGCTCTCCTCATACACGGGACCTCCATTTAACGTCCTATCCGAGGGACGTCCCAACCGAAGCTAGGTACTCATTTTCACCTAGCTTCTACATGGACGCCAGGGACCCCCATCCCCCATCCCCTTTCTTGAAAGTTGTCTTAAACAGTGATATATGATGCACCAATGCAGGCAATTTCATATGAAGCCTTGTTCAACCTTTCTTGGAAAAATCTTTTTATGGTCTTAAAAAGGATGAACGTCTATCTAAAAAAAAACTGACGTCACATTTCAGTTCAGGTCACGTGACATGACTATCGAGTCAGTTCGTGACATGACTTTCGAGTCAGTTCCCTTGAACTTGAGAAGGATTAGAGGACTGATCAAACGCTTGTTGACAAGCTCTTTACTTTTTGTACGAGTTACAAGTTAAAATTATTCACTGAAAAGTCCTATTCAAGTAAAAATTTCATAATTTCCATTGTTGTGTAACAGGTGAGTACTTTTCCACTCCCACCCCCTCACCTCACAACTAACCCGTGCTCCTCCAGCCATCATCCCCGAACCCTGGACCCGATAAATCTCACATTCCTGCCGCCTTGGAACCCGCCCAAACTACCGCAGTAAGGTTACGTTCCAGACCTGATTTGTGGCGACTTTCACTACTCGCTCCTTGTCCCCAATTTTGGCGGGCGATCCTTCCGTAAATCCACGTAATTCCTTTCACAAACTCTCATCATTAGAAGCCCATGTTCGAGCCGTCTCAGTGGGACAAAGGTGTTATATCGCGCAGAAAGCCTGTAACAATGTTTCGTGGTGTTTCGTCTTCAACTCGTAAGGACGTTTAAGACTATAAGCATGATATATTCATCATCTCATCGCCAGGTGTCACTGAAAAGAGTTTTCCAATTGTGAGAGAAGCTCAGCTAGATCGCAGTAGGTATGGTGACGAAGAGAGACATCATTTGGGGATAGACAGATAAAAAGGGTTCTTATTGCAGGCATATGGGAGCACCTTGGCGCCGGGTTTATACAACTCAAGGAGCAAATCGGGAAAGTACAATCAAATTTGGTCCAGGGTGTGGTGATGATGTGACAAAGTTGGTGAAAAAATCTGACGTAACATAAGAAGAATTGAGTTGTGTTGTGCGGGGCGGTTCAGAGCCTTTTTTTTCTGGAGTTCCATGTCGGCCGAGTATTTTTCAGGTCGGTCGTGTCTGATTGCGCTCTAGCGGGTATTTGGTAGTCCGTACGCGTCTCCGGAGTTGGCAGCGACTCGGTTGCACCGCCGCTGGGATTAGAGAGCCAACGAGAAAGCAAACAGGGCATCGCCCACATGCGCACGGGCCCGACACATTCTCCCCTCACCCCGACACGACCCGGGAAATGTAAGGATCAGCTTAGCGCTGACACCGGAGGGGCGAAATTAGAAAAGGGCAGCAAAACGGCAAAATGGGGATTGACGACATTTCACCCCGCATCACCCGAGATACTTGGTAAAGTGGGCGAGGTCTCGCAACGTGAACTCTCGTGCAAGCGAAATGGTTATTGAAGGTGACATTCAATTAGTCGCAGGCAATTTCTACGCCGGGAAGAGCGCGCTACGACAATTTCTCTATGTCATCCTCGTGACATTTTCTGACCTTTCAGTGCATGTATGATGACTTTAGAACCGACAAGCAAGCGACGTTCCACAATTGACGTGCCGGGCCGTTTTTCCCTGCCGGCCAGAGTCTCCAGAATCATCCATCTCCGAGCTGCACGCCAACTACAAAACTTTCCGCTGTCTCTACAATTATACAAACTTTCCCCCAACGCCTGCGATCCGCATACTGCCCCTGTTGCTCCGTAACTCCTTCATACAAGATGGAACGATCGAGTCAACTTGTCCGTTCTATCTACTCTATCTTCACACTTCTCTTAAAAAACACCGCTGCAAACAGAAAAAAAAATTATCAAAATCCATTCTGAGAACGACGTGACGGCATCCACGTCAATCATTTAAAAGGTGATGATAGTTGGTGCCTTGGAGAGAGATGCGCGCCGTATGCTCATCACAAGGGGACCCAGCTCATTTATACCGTCAAATTGGCGACAGCGACCATGTGGAAAATGAAGCTGACCCCGGAATTTCTTCAGAGTCGCGCGCCTGTCAAGTTGAGGGGAAACGTCAGGGAGAAACAGAGAGAGAGAGAGTATGAGGTGTGTACTTGTAGCAAGTACTTTGACACTCGAGACGATACCTCTCGTACAAGGATGAATTCTCACCTCAGACTACCTGTCTCTGTACTAGTAGATTGTTTTATGCCATCTCATATATCACTGGCGATATGACATGGCTGCTAGGATGAATTTAAAAAAAAAGTAACGGTGATCCCAGGCTAGAAGGCCTGTCATTTTAAGACTTCTGTACATTTTTCACACCTCCCTATCCGCGAGGAATTGGAAACTTTACACCGAGAACCACAAAGGGGGGTGACGATTATTAGTGAAAGAACATGCACTATACACACTACCCTGAAACATAAGTCTGGCATATTTGTACTATTTCAATAAAGCAAGTCATATAAATCAGTCATACATCAAGAAATGATGAAATGTACACTGTATATGGCTATATATAATACTTTAAATTACCCAACTGCGGAGATTCCTCTCTGTTTGTGATACAATATATCCTAGGTGTAAGAGGGGGAATCTGGAGCCCCATAGCGCCTGGTGAAGCCTATAGCTCGGGCAGTGGCGGCACTCGGGTATGACTGTTGTGATATTTCACCCGACTTGGACGTTTGTCTCCGTCTGCTAGACTCCGCCGCCTCGTTTCTCACCCTCCCTAAGCTTTCAGCCCAGTTTGAATCATATCGCTGTAGGTGTCACGTTATTTTGTTTGGGCCCTTCATTTTGTTCCGCCAATTCCCGCTCGAAAGGTAGCGGAGTTTTATGGAGTGCCGCCGTACCATAATGGTCAAACTTACCCACAGAGCGTAACGTGACAAGTATAGTGGCCAACCGTGCACACACTTTACACACACGCTCTCCTGTCTCCTTAATTGTAATAAATCTAACAGCTCTTCATTCACGGAGGACCGTCTCCTTCTATCAGACCATCCCTTCGCTTTCCCCGTTCTAAGAAAATACGATTCCCCAGAGGGAAGTGTTAAGTGTGGCTTTTTTTAACAACAACAACTTCCTACTTGATGAATGAATAAACTTTGTGAAAGAGAGGCTCATAAGAGAGGTAGCGATAACTATGGATACACACATATACACTCTAACAAAATCACAGGTTGAAGTATGTGAATAGTTATGGTGCAGTGGACTAATGATTACTCCAGTGTTGGATCATACCCTACATGTGAATAAAAATGCACACTTGGACGCCTTTGATTACATGGAAATGTGGAATTCTACCTTTCAAGTGTAGTGTACAGTAATAGATGATAGAAGTTCACGGCGTAAGTTAGGGCTAAGGGTGGGTAAGTTTCCAATGTAAAAAGTGCTGATGACATATGAAGGTACAATTCACGTGTTACGGTGGGGATTACGCTTTGTTACAGGAACATTCTATCATCCCCAACCCGAGCTGCATAAGTCATGAAGGCCCCACTCTTGTGGATAAGACGGGGTCGTGAAATATGAAGGATTTCTGTTGTCTTCACATCTTTTTAAATTTCGCGACGAATCTTGTTTGTATGTCCATACGGTATAGAAATGATACCCCCACACATACACACACATGCACACACCACACAGAGAAAACGCAGACAATATTGAATTTTGTGGCAAGTGAAAACTTCAGAACCGTAAAGCGCTTTATCGTTTTCTACAGCTTTTCTACCCGTAATTATGGCCAAGGTACCACAGACATATTTACAACGCATTTGTAACTTGACGTATATGCCGAAAAAACAGTACATCTGTCTTATAATTGTTGGTAATGTCAGTTGAATTTATTCGGAATATCAGATGAATAACGGCAATAAACAAGTATTTGTATAAACACGTTTAACACGCGATAGTTACATGGCATTTCATCCAGGCTGACTAGATACGTTACAGAGATGACATCTACCTAATTAAGCTCTTAAGACAGAATACTAAGAATTCCATTCATAATATGAAAACATCCAGTGTATTTATTTCAACTTGAACTGTGGCAAGCATATTATGCCAATGTATTGTTATTTACCGATGTTACGTACGATATCATCTCCTACTTTTGAAAACACTATCTATCAAATTGAGGAATTTTCGAACAAACAGCCGCTAGGCTTAGGACCATCAACATTTTCTTACTTATCTTTTGCGTCTTGATGACATCTTCCTCATCCAGGCGTGTCCTTGTAAGTCTATCTATGAGGTGGCTGTCTGTGGGATTAGAACCAGTGTTGTCTAATCCATGTTGCCTAGCCCAGTCCCCTGTGTTAGTTCTACTGTGAAGTGATCTGTGATCTCCATTAAGCTCCCCGCCCCATCCTTCCTGGGATTGATTGTTCGGCCGTGCTGTTTGAATTAAAGCGACTTGAAACTTTGATTGCCGGTGTCGTGTACTTTGTCCCTGGCCTTGAACGGAGTTCGCGGAGTGAAAGCGCGGGGTTAGCGCCTCGCGTGACCACCTGTTGTTAGAACCCGGACCCGGGAGAGACACAGTCGGCAGGGCCAGCCCGCAACCTGCACCCGGGGCACACTCTCCCTCGCTAATGCGTCTGTCTCTTCATTCTCCATTAGTTTTACACTTCCTCTTTACAAAAAGTCCTTTCTTTCTGTGAAAGAGAAGTCCAAACGCATCTCATGATGAGCGCTCATGGGAATATGTCCAGGGTAGAGCGCTAGTTGGCCCCGACAAGTAGCCCTCACTTTGCGCGTCTTTTCCTATGCAGGGAGACAGATTTACACGATGGGTCGTATTTGTTATGTCATAGGGGACAAATCAAGGTCTTATCAACCTTGGGATCATGTGACCTTCTCTCTTCAATAGTACCCGCCGTCGGTAATGTAGCCGTAGAGATTTCCTTCCTAGCATTCGGAATATAACAGTAAGTAATGTAGTGTATTGTTGCAAGGGGTATGTATAGTGACAACAAATCTACCTAACCACGCACTGTCTACCCCTCACGATGTTGTCATCCTTCCTCTTTTCTTCCATTCATCTCTCCAAATTATCATCCATCCATCCCTCCTTCCGTTCACTCAGATTGCATCATTTAGAAAGTAGTGCCAATGCTGCATTGTGGGAAGGGTAACTCGAGACGACTTAGGTTGCCTGCTGTCCCGCAATGCAGTGTGGAAACAAAGTACAGGTGTGAATATGAAGTCCCTACGATATACAATTAATAAGAAACAAATCATTGCTTTCGTCAGAAGGTAATATTTTTGGTCGTGTGCGCGTGTGTCACCGGACAAGATAACGAACTCAAGTAGGACTGGATGGATTGTGTCAAAATTTGGTATGTGGGTAGATCTTTATGAGACCTCGAAATGGTTAGATTTTGGGCCCACTAGCGGCTCGTTATGGTACTGCAGTTGAGCTTCCGATCTCTCTTTTGTTAGTTTAAAGTCTTACTTTTTGAGAGACTTATGGGCAAAATGATAACTATTTCAGAACGGCAATTCATATTACTACTTGATGCGTCTTTGGTTGAGATGTTCCATAACTGGTGGTCAGCATTTTCCACTGTTAAACTGATGCAATGTTAGGTGTCACCTACACTCAGCTACTGTTCGATAGCACCAAGGGTTGTTCCCAAAACTATGTTTCCAGCCACAACAAACAGGATTTTTTGTTACGGGCTCTGCAAGCAAAACACACCGTAACATGGCCCATTGATCAGCTTGTGGACACCCAATAAACCTGGTATGAAGTATATCAACAAACATTGTGCTTTACTCATCTAACCGTTCGTTCCTCCTTCCCTCCCTCCACAACCTTGCCCTTGGTGAAGTTTGTACTTGACTGGAGAGCACGTCAACTTAGATAATAACTTGTCAGACCACGGAATAAGTATCCCCTCCCTAAGTATAGGACTTCAGATGACAAAACCCCGCACACATAGGTCGGCACAACACGCCCCAGGTGAGGCGTTAAGATAACATCACTCACTGAACTGTACCTGACGAAAACCAGTCAGCTGGGAGTGACGCTCAACTCTCTCAAAAACCTTCTGTCATTGTTTGTATGCATGCATTGCAATAAATACAATAGGACAACTCGTACAAGTTATTGTACATGGTGTGAGGATGGGTTTTGTGCTGTTTTTGTCCTTGTACAGGGGTCAAATGTGTATCAGCTGGATAAAAGGTCGCCTGGGCCATCGTTAGATCCAACCTAGACAGGTGTACGTGATATGACAAGGGGTCATTCTAGTTCAGTACACACAAAACTTCAAGACAAGTCAGTGACACCAATGGTCCTTGATTACAGACACTTTCAAAATGTTTGAAAAATACATTTAAGGCTGCGAATTCAAAACTTGACATCTATGTGATAAAAAACATCAGCCAAAACGTTCAAAATGAATCGAGTATTTACGTAAGAGATTGCCTTAAAACTCAAGAATCTAAGCGACATACATTTGACCTTCACCGATGGAACCACATCTATGTCAAAGTCAAATCACATCAAAATCTTTGTTTCAGACTTGACCGCTCAAAGTTCCGTACCGCCAGCTTTGCTGACTAATACACTTTGAAGCCGTACAGAGTTACATATCAAATGTATAGCGATGATGTATCTCTAACACCTCTGATTAATTACACTTTTCCTTGTAACAAGAACACGTAACTTCGCCGATACGCATTAAAGAATACCTAATTTGGTATTCTACGTGCTTATACAAGGTCAAAGGTCGACCAATTAAATAATGCCTCAGGTATGGTCGGTTATTCAGTAGTTGAGACTAATATCTAGATTTGTTTCGGAAATAAACAGAAAACATCGTCTTTTCGCCCATTTTTTCGACTTTTGTACTTACCTAGTTGATAGTACAGTGATAATTATATTTACTACATACAAAAGAAATACATTTTGGCACTCCAAGTAGTTTTAATTCCTGGCAGAACAGAAACAAAACAATTTGGCACGAGTTCAAATCCATTGTCAACACTTGCCAAGTTAATTAAGACTCAGCTTTGCCGTCGACGTAGACAGATTAATAACCAATCCACTAGAGAAAATGATTTCTTCATTTCAACACGTTTGTTATGACACTCGCACGTGCGCGCTACTAGCGAGTTGGGCTAGAAGTCACGTAATGTAACATGTAGTAACGTATATATCTAACGTTCGTAATGTGATATTTTGTTTGTTTCAGGGATTAGACAAAGCATAAACCCACAAGGTCGACTAGAAAAGCCACGGTTGCGCACATAATTTTTTTTTCTTTTCAGTATATACTTTTTTTTCAACATGCAATGTGAAATATTTGACAGCCAGCTCTAACGCCTCGCCCCCCCCCCGCCCATATACTGTTACAACACAAAGCTCTGAAAGGCCAGAGGTGACGTAATTATGACAGATCAACCTCTGCCAGAGTACCAAACAACAACAGGTGAACTGGGCTGAGAGGAGAGGTCTCAAGAAGTTGGGTTTGTTAGCTGTTCAAAAGTGTCTGGAGTCTTTCTTGGACTTTGAGAGCACATAGAGATGGAACTGGCTCCACCATTTCTATTAGCATATATATGTGTATAGAGGGGGGTAATAGAGATGGTACATATCTAGTATAATTCACGCATCGGTCCTACTACAGTATCCCCATATACTGCTTATAATGACTTGCAAATACGACATATAGATGGCGATAGTAGTACAAGCTTATCAAAAGTGTTTTATGTGATTACTGACCCCCCACAAAAAATTCTGTGTGTTTTTTCCTATGATACAAACTTTACTACAAGTTCAGATAAAACACTTTCCTTGTCTCTCTTTTTACTCTTGATCAGTTTTTGCAGTAACGATGTTTGAACAGTCTTTTAACAAATAGCTGAAAACCACCGTTTTTTATACAACTTTCATCTATGACATGTACATTCAGACCGTTCTTGTGTGTTAATTCCAATCAGTTTGACAGAACTCTACAAAACCATTGGCCTGGATACAGAAGTGATAGATTCAGTCTTCTTCCATAAGTGGGCTATTACAAACGTCGTGCGACGGGCGTACGATGGAAGGTTTTTCAGCTAAATCAGCCCCAAAGTAATACCATTCACAAATGTATACCTGTAAGCTACCATGTAGCTTTGGTATCTACCTCTCCTAAAGGCACAAGATGGATTTTAGGGCTATTTCAGCTGAAAACCTTGTATTGTACGCCAGTTGTACACCGTTTGCAAACGCCCCTTAAGACACAATGGAATATCCTGTAGTACTGTACCTTCCAGACAGAGGGTGTTGTTGTACAGCACCACAGGTTCCATGGTGTTGTCGCAGAAGTAACCAGCTGGACACTCCTTACAGCCAGACTGGCCCATCTGGTCCTGGTACGAACCGGACACACAACGAACCGGCTCCGTACTGCCCAATGCACAGAAGTGGCCTGTGGTGAGGGTGGGCAATACAAAACAATCATTACAAAATTAGTGGCTGAGCTCAGCAGATGCAGCTATTGCTACTGTAAGGTTTGGATTAGGGCTATGACCAGGATTGTGTGTTAACATTTTGGCTGGGCTAGAGTTACCTTAAGTTTATGGTTGGGCTAAGCACAAGAACTAGGACAAAGGGTTAGGGATAGGGTTAGGGTCAGGGCTAGGGTTGCAGTTACAGTTAAGGGTTGGGTAGGGGTAGGGCCTAGGATTAGGCTTGGGGTTAGGGTTAGGGCTAGGGCTAGGGTTAGGGTTAGGGTTAGGGCTAGGGATAGGGCCAAGGTTAGGGTTAGGGCTAGGGCTAGGGCTAGGGCCAAGGTTAGGGTTAGGGCTAGGGCTAGGGCTAGGGCTAGGGCTAGGCCTAGGGCTAGAGCCAGGGCTAGGGCTAGGGCTAGGGCTGGGGCTAGGGCTAGGGCTAGGGCTAG
>LZCU01147762.1:0-10097 GCA_001663935.1 Asymmetron lucayanum | reverse complement strand
GGCGCGTGTCGTTATCAATGAAGCCGTGCAGACGGCGAGCGCCGTGGTCATAAGTGCGGGTGTGAATGTGATTTCCAAAGAACTTGAAGCCTTTCATTGTCGCAGATGGTTGCGGGAAATGGCCCATGCAGAATTATAGCAGTTTGTGAGACATACTGCATTTTTGTCTCCATCGCGCGCTACCATTTCGCGCTAGTCCAGCTCAAAGGGTAATGGTACTGCTAATGCTGTGGGAGAATTGTCGGCAAAGTGCGACGTATATTAACACCATTTGCGATATCTAACGTATTATACTCTACACTGCTGAGTCCACTTTCTTTTCGACTTCTGAATAAATCCCTGTATGCTCGACTACCCTTTTCACTGCTGAGACAACATAGGACGTCCTGATGGGTTCTTCAAGAACTTACAAGTTGAACCATTTCTGTGACAAAAGTTAATAGAGTACTTTCTTTCCATCTACCAGAAGCAAAGAAGAGGTCCAAAATTGTGGGAAAGTGCGCCGCTGAGACCTTGAAACTTTCCCGGTTGAGATCTGTTTAATAGGTGCTCCGAATAATAGTTTACAAACAGGCGGCCTTGTTTACAACAGTGGGATTCTAACCACAGCGCTCTCACGTGAAGCCGTACATCACCATTACTACGTCCCGCGAATCCCCTTTTATTGTACCCTTTGTTTTACTGTCACGCGAAACAAACTTCCCCACAAGTGCGACACTGAGCCTTAAATTATTTACAGCCACGACGGTGACTTTTTTCCTCCTCTTTATGTTCAGCTACACCGATAAGGAGCATCACAATCCGCAGGAGCGAGAACACCCCATTTGCATTTGCGTGGGGGAAAACCATGGAGAATTAGTAGAAATTTTAATAACGAATAAAAGGAGAAACTAGCTCTCAGGATTGTTGTTATCGGGAAGCAAGACTAATTTCGCGGTAACTCACGAGACCACTCGCGTCAGCGTGAGCATACTAATTCGGGAGAACGGCCGCCCGGAGCCACCATAGAGCCTCTCTACAAGCCATCCTTCAACAGACACCTCACACTAACAGGTGGGAGCGCGCCGCTTCCTGCATTGTTCCTGTGCACTTCCTTGGGTTCTTCTGTCGAAAACCGAGAGGTCTTGTGTGTATGGTTGATGATAAAATTAACGAGCGGTCTATATGGTTATAAATGTAGTCGTGTTTTCAGTTTTTAAACGAAACACATGAGAGGACATGAAAGAATTCGAGGCAAATTAAAAGAAATACTTCCTGAGTCTAGTGCATATTTCCCCTCATATCTGTTCAACCGAAAATGTGCAATAAGTAAAATTATTTTTCAATACTAAGCGAAAACTGACCATGCAATCTACAACGTATCAACTCCCTTCTCATCTACTCAAATTGCAGGTTACCACAGTAAAATATAATGTTTGTCTCTCCTGAAAGAAGGAATACGAAAACGTAGTATCATCAATGATTATTTCGATTCAAAGACACAATATGAAAGTAGCAAATTTCAAAAACTTTGCTGAAATTGCTTTACCACTTTTTTTCAAGATAATTGATGTTTCTGATATTTTCATATAACGTTAGCTAACAAGTTTTCAGGATAAATGCACTCATTTAAAGGAAAAAAGATACACTTGACGTCCTTGCCTAAACAGACATATTCTGTATAAACAACATTTTCCTCCACATGACCTAACCCTTCAGTTTTCCCCGGTATCCTGGCCTTTTATAATTTACCAGTTCGCGTGCCCGTTCAAGTTGACAAAGGTGCGAAACACTACACCGGAGGAAGCTCTTGTTTTTCCTTCCAACCTTCCATGTTGTTTCAAACCTCTAAGTAATCTGTGTTGGGCTCCCTACAGGTGTTCTGTGTATGTAACACCCCCCGTTTTTAACCCAGGGCAGCCCCGGGACGTCCGTATATAGGTCGCGGTGTGCTTTCTTTCTCCTGGTGATTTTGCAGTAACACCGTGTTTTCTTTTTCGTTCCTCCGGGCTGGATTCCCCTGGAACAGCTAATGTAGGTGTAGTCCTCCTGAGTCGTGTGACATGTTAGCAGTCACTGATACCTAAACTTACCCGCTGTGTTTAACACGAGTAGAGCTACAGAAGTACAAGTCAGAGACCAACAGGGATTGGACGGCGATTTTGGCGCCAAATCAGACATTTGAACAGTGTTGGGATAATCCGTAGCTTGCCCCACACGTGAAAGCACATGTATGCAGGTCGTTTTCCCGACTTGTACTGTAAGTTGTAGTACTCAACATCCTAATCGCTGACAAGTCGAAAGTTTGAAAACTGCGGCTAGAAAACTGTACTGTTTCGCCAAAGTATTAGAACACTGAACAACGTCGAAGTCTGACATTACCGGCTATAAACCCATTTCATTCATCACCGATTTTTGTTAAATCCAGTTAAACATCGATATGGAAGATAGCGAAGATAAGAAAAGTATGACATGTTGTTTGATATTCTCTCTAATACTGCCAGGGTGTTCCAACCTATTAAAGGCGTTAGCACTTCAATATTATGGGCGATTTTAGTGATGGATAAGTGTCATTATCTTTTATCAACATCGCGAACAAAGAAAGGCAAATGTAGAAAAATAAATCAATTCGACCTTGATATGAAAACCCGCTAGCGAGACAATGATTATTGTGCTCTACTGCAAAGACTGGAAGTATTGTTTTTGTAAACGAAGTTACAGGTAAGACTAACCTGTAGGTACAATATGTCACACAATATTGCAAACCTGTACATAATATTTGTCAAAGTATATTAAGGAATTTCTTCTCTTCTGAAACATCCACATCGTTGCAGTGCACGTGAGCGCGGTATTTGTACAAAAGTCAGTGCTTTTCAGATCGGCTTATGAATCCTTCAACTTTGCAGGTTATAAGTACCATTGATTCTTGACTAAATGGGGTACTAATAAGTTTTCTCCTTTTTTAATGAAAAGAAACATTTCGGCACTTTGGGTCACCATTTTGGGACATGACAGCCTGTTTGGAAAGACCACACTGTTCTACCGCCATATGTACTGGTAGTGGGTTCCATCTAAGGTTATGTCAAGCAGGGTGGCCCGATAGAACGTAACTACATTTCTGAGTCAACAAGCGACCTTCAAATTCTTCCTGTATTACGGATTTTCCTTGACTGTTCCACGACATCGAGTCAAGGGCACTGGTTGTTTTCCCGATTCTCCGGGCATTTCTTGAAAGTTCCAAGTTCTAGTATTTCCTGAACGTGTGTACGTCTCACAAGGTGACGAGGACCTCCCGCATGGAGCCAAGCTTGTGGGATGGGGTTCAGCGGCCAGGGGACGGTTGGCTGTCGGGTTAAACACACATCTCCTTAATGCTCCGTCGCCAAGAATTGTCAGTGCGACGGAAACCGAGATCTTTACTGTAAACACGCCAGACGATGATTATGCTCAACACATTACAGCACGTCTTGCCACCCGGCTCTCAATACCCTCAGCCAGAATCTCTGTTTACCGTTTACACATGGAAGGGGGAGAGCGGTTACGACACCTGCACTTGTAAATCACCCATTGGAAAACTCGGGACGGTCTGGCAAAGGGTCAGAGGGGAGGTTAGAGGTGAATTCGTTCATTCAGGTGTACAGTAGCACTCAGAGTAGCAGGCGAATACCAAGCCACAAGCTACTTCAACGAAAACTTTCAGCGGGTCCTCGTAACTTTACTGAAGACATATCTGTCAGCTTCACGTCAAGACCTGTGTCTGAACTCATAAATAGGTTAGGCATGTCGTGAGCCACAAGAAATAACCCCGGTGGCCCAGAGCCACAGCTATAGCCCATCATTCAACTTCAACATGTCCTCAAAGGTTAGGAGATAAAATTTGCCCCCGACCGCAACCCTCCCAAGATTTGCTACTTACTGTTGGGGGATAGCTACCTCCTAGCAAGGACATCAACTGAACTTGTGTTCTTTTGGGGCTGACATGGCCTCCAAGATTCTGCTGAACTTTCTGTAGCACCGAAAGGGAGTGATCTGTCTTTTATGTGAAAACTTTTAATATCAGCAACGACGTTTTCCATGAATCTCTTAGTCACGTCTTTTTTTACAGCACATAGTGCTGGGGCAATAAAACAATTCCCCACCAAGTCAACAAAAACGCTGCAACGTGTTCGCTTTACTTTGCTGTCTTTCTACAAAGGGAGGGAGGCTGAATTTTCCTGAAATGAGAATTCTGTACCGATGAGAATTCTTTACCGTGGAGCGGTGCAATGAATATTAATAATGATGGATACTTATAAACTATTCTTCCCATTGATGTCTACAACTTTTTGCACTTGCCAAGTTAATAAATGTCACATATTCCCCAGCTGGTCCCAGGTATTTTTCTGACATGTGAGGAAATGAAAAGCGTTGGTAAGGTCATGCATTATTAAGGGGCGTAAAACTTGGACGGGAGTCAAGACGTGTCTGTAGATGTCATTTACCCTTTTAGTTAGCTGCACACTGCCACTGGCTTCATCCCTGGGGGCAAGGGTCATGGAAGGTCAAAGGTCGCAGACAAAATTGGGCAGGCAGTAGTTAGTACATGTTGATTGAAAAGTTCAGCCTTCGACTTTGGTTGACGCTAAGTATGGTGTCATCATTGCCCATACGATTTTCCAACTACAAAAGAACATTTTGTTGACAGTATTTGTGATAACTTGTATCTTATCTTATTTCTTGCTGTTTCTGATTTTTAGTTGCCTTGCTGAGATCTCTATTTGGGTACTACAGCATTGTAAGTCTTATTGTGTGCTAACAACCGAGCACTTAATGACAAGCCAATATTGAAACATCCCCTGAAGGTATTTTATATGAATCCACTGATGACTTCCTTACATTACTGTTGTGTTGGGATGGATCATTCCCCAGGCTACACCAAGACATTGCTCTGTTATGCATCATTAGATTATCAGCAGGGTCTAGTTCAGAAAAGGGATATTTCTTTGAATGTCCCACATTTCTAAGACCACAGAATTTGGCACTGATTATTGTTGGGTGTTTTTGATAACCATGGTCTGTATGAACTGTAATGGATATGAGCGTCATTGACGTTTTTGTTCTTTATGGTTTCTCTACATGCATGTGCTAATTAATTACAGGGAGTACACTTTTTGTCATCCACACATCTTCTAAATGGGGATGGCCAAACTTCCCGTCCAAACATCTACTGGTGAGGGAGCTAGTGCTATTTGTCTATTGAAAAACACAATTTTGTATCTAATTAATTTGGACAGATAAACCTGTAACAGAATGATGTCAAACCCAAGATTTGTCCACTGAAGTTACCAACAGTATGAGAGAGAGAGAGACATCAGAGATACCCCTGCACTTAAACCTATCAACTTCTGCATTACCTACATTGCACTAACTCCTGCACCTAAACCTACCAACCTGTGCATTACCTACATTCAGGGCTCTAGCCAGCACCCATTTTTCTGTCAATTACCAGAGCTTCGATGTCTGTAACAGAAAAAAAAATTAAACCAATCCGTCAAAAAACACCAAAATCATCGGTGAAAATATGAAAAAAGCATCCGAATTTGAATGAATCAATGCATTTTGTAAGGTCTTTCCGCCAATGGGAATTGGGCGGACGGAAAAAAAATGAGCTGGCTAGAGCCCTGCCTACATTACACTAACTCCACCTAAACCTACCAACCTGTGCATTAACTACATTACCCAAACCCCTGCACCTAAACCTACCAACCTGTACATTACCTACACTACAGTAACCTGGGATGTCCAGGCATAAACTCACTCCAGCTCGCATGGCAGCAAATCACTTTTTATTTTTTGAAAAGAATCCATGAGAGTTTTTTTTCATTTACAAATATTAATTCATGCATATACAACAAGTATTACTGTGATGTTCCACGGGTGTTCCGATGAGGAATCGGGATGGGCTGGAACGTGATTGGAGGAGAGAGACAAGATGGACGCAGTGGTTGAGGTAACATTGAATTTAAAGTATCAAGATTTCATCACCTGATCACAAACTGTACAGTGGAGTTTCGGAAGATTTCTCACACATGAAGCTTGCGTTGTAAACACCTAAGCCGAGTTAAAACTAAGGAATACAGCAAACAAAAAAATGCTTGCGCTGTCTCAATCATATAATATTCCAGGACAATTCACCTTTTTTTAAGACAGTGATTATAAAATCTGTTTTTCATAAATCATTTTTGATCACATTTCATAAAAAGGAATCATTAGTTACATAGTTTGTCGTTAGTCCTTTTACAAAGGGATGTCACTGAAAGCCTAATATATTGCAATATGGAAGCAGGGAGGCCTGAGAACCAAGCCTACCTGACTAAGCATTAAAGCTACTACAAAACCACCAGCAATTCTAGTAGAAACAAGTCAAGTAATCTACATTATACACAATTCTTGGATCTTATAAAAAAAACACAAAAATATAGTGGGAAATGAAAAGTTACTGGCAAAGTTTGACTTTACCAAAGTATCTTCAATAGAAACCAGAAAAAAAAGAAACATAAAAGAATGTTGCAGCCCTAAAACTGCTGTACAATGCCTAAGGGACAGTATATTGAACTTTCACTGGTTACACTACCACTACCTAGGCCAATCATGTGCTTTCTTCGTGTGATAGTTCCATACATCACTTATCTAAAACAACAAGTGGGAATTAAACTTGCCAAATGAACTGCAAACAGCCAACTCTGTTATGTTCCCCTCAAGGGCTTTGTGCGTCCCGACTCTCTCATCTCCATTCTACATTGTATCAAAAGTTAAGGACTGGGAATGTATCAATGTTACATTGTCCACATGTAAACACAGCTCCTTAAGCAAAGCGATTTACTTCGTTGGAGTTGTAATTGCACCAGGACAGAAACAACTACAGCCCTTTTTCTCTGGTTCAGACGTGTAGTCGTGTCTGGCCAACAAAACCACAGATCTGTGCGGGGCTGCATTTCAGCGCGATTTGAGACTGTGCCGTGAATAGTAAATGCCTGCATTATCGTGCTAATGACTCCCTACGTTTTCTTTGCAAGTTTGTGCTTGGCGTAGATAATGGAGAGCAGGGGACTCAACAAAAACCTCACGGGGATGTAATTAACACACAAAATAACAAATTGCTCAAAAAGAGCCCAAGAGGGATTCTCGGCTTTTACATGCTAACAGGCAGTGCACCTCTCTACTTAGAAAAGCCATGGAACCAGTTACAGACGGAGACAGGGTTTCGAGTGTTCTTTAGTCGTCCGATGGCATTGCTACAAAAGCCCAGATAGGACTGTACACAGCTTCTCACATCGATTACAGTGTACAGCGATCCGGAGCATCAATCACAGAGGATACACACCTCGCCTGACACTGGACAGTTACACTGTGATGCTACTGTAGGAACTGCAAGAAATGATTGGTCTCCATCGATCTGGCAATCCTGAGAGCTGCTTAGAGCAGCAGTGCAGTATGTTAAATGAGTACCTTCCCATTTTGCTCAAAGTGCACATGATTAATGAATGGCGAAACCATGTACTGTTCTCAGCACACAAAGCAGAAAGCTACAAAGTTCACCTAACACAGAGAGTAGAACTAACTACCCCTACAAATCATATGAGTATCAGCTATACAAGTCAAAGCCTGCGAAGAAGAAAAGAGGAAACATATGGCTAATTTTAAAAATGCTGTACAGAAGCAATATTGCTGCCCTACTTTACATGGCTTGGCCTAAAAATAATCAATATCCAAACAAAAGCAAGGGCAATAAACATCCAGCACCTCAGGCAGACACTGTAGAGATGGATGCAAGGTGGAGGGGGGCAGGTATGTCATGATCAGTGGACTGTACATCTGCACGTCACTTGGGCTACAGTCACGTGGGGTTGTGAGAGTACTGTGACGTCATGGTGTCATGGGTCATGAGAGGGGGACTCTGGCTGGACTGGAGCATGCCTGGGTGGTGAGGGTGGTGGTGGGCGCCCGGGCCGGGCCCGGACACCGAGTTGGGGTGGGAAAACATCATCGGGGTATGGGGGTGGCCAGGGAGGAGCATCGGCTGCGAGTACTGTGGCCGCAGCTGCGACATCTGAGCACCTGAATACGTGGGTACGCCGGATGGCATGGTTGTTCCCGGTATGGACATGGGAGAACCCCTCATGTCACCAGGCATGCTCTGCAAACCTGTAAGAAAAACAGACAGAACAAAAGCCGAACATTAGACGGAGAAAGAAAATTCCAAGGAACCAAATAAAGCAATCATACAAATAAGCAAATACACCATAAGGCCTTTACCATTACACACTTATACATACATTATTAATGATTACACATGGAGAATGACTACATATAATGGGGACAGTAAATGGAGCGATACATCTCCTATCATATCAACTTGAGGTGCCTAGCTAGGAGACAAATAGAACCTGGCACTTTTATTTGTTCCCCCCATAAATTTTTTACGGTGTCACTCTGGATAGGATAGTTGCAGAAGCACGGATTGTGAGCAAAATGCATGAGGAAACAAGTGTCTGAAGACTGCGAAACAGGTGAAAAGCCATAGGCAAAGAAGCTCAAAGCTTTTGAACAGGGACATTCAGTGGTCGAGACAGTCACATTCAAGCGGCGCCAGCCACCATTTTGATTCCTGCAGTTTACGGCCCAAGATGAGTCTGAATGTAGTGATTATGAATATGGTTTTGAAGATGATAGCGTCAGATAAGATCATATCAGGCTCCAAATGATGGTAGCAACTTTTATTACTGTCAAACCTGTGGGGACGTCGTCTGGCACATACACTCACTCTGTTCCCACTAGAGTGGAATTTTAGATGGGCTGGTTAACAGTTTCGCAGGATGGTACTCGATTATGTGCATTTTACGATTTATGTTCTAAAAGCCATCAATGAAGAGGCCTCCTGTGGTCAACGTGCTCGGGTTTATGTGGGGTCATAGTTCAATGGTTTTAACACATTACCCATCATTGGCCCGGTGTCCTAGGTCTCCATCGCAATGGGCGATTATGACAATCTCAATCCAATTAAACTGGCTGGGAATTTAGTTGACATATGAGGTGAAGGATTGCGATGTTGGACCGTGCCGTGGACCAGCACGTGCCAGGCTTTTCCAAAATGGCTCCCCTTTCGCCGCAAATCACGCCGAAACAAGTGGGAAACTGGCATTAGACATGTAGTCTACATGCAACAACGGAACCAGAATGAGCCGGGGTTTTTCTAATGTCCCTCCCGGGTAACATTTTGTACAGGCACGGACAAAGGGGAGAACACGGAATCCAAATTCATAGGAATTGAAACCCGCCATTTACTGGCAGTGCACAAAGAAAGGCCGGCCTGATGGTTCTCCGGCAAATCAATCCCCATAGCATTCTGCACCAGAAAGAGGAGGTATCCTCAAGACACCATTTAGTTTTCCATTCGGCTCAGACATCGGGGCTCCTCAATCTAGCCGTAATGGACGATGACGGGGTAATGGGCTAAAGTATACAAAAATGCAACTTATCTTCCTCTCAGAGCAGGCCATTTGTCCAACGGGCAAATTTCGCCAGAGAGCCAGGAATAAATTAGGGCCAAATGAACACGGGCAAGGATTCATTCATTTTGTCCGAGCACGGCAGAACACATTGCTGGGAACGATATTATCTGGCTCGCCTTCGAGGTAGTCCAAGCAAAATGGTCCCACAATTGTGTAATGTCTTCAAAGCGAAGCACCTGATAGTAAGCTAACGAGCTATGTGCCGACAATTTCTACATAAATGGGTGAACCTGCCATCCCAGGCTCCATGATTCTGCACTACGCTATCTTCCTGCTATGGAACCATGAGTCATTTAACACGGGCTTGCGGAGCCGCCAGCGCCAGTCCCCTCTTTTTACTGTCCCGAAAAGAGCTTCTGTGGCACTTTTAAGTGGGTCATTCTCAAAAGCTAACTGAATTAAAGAGTCATTTAGCGATGAGCCCTATCATCCTGGCTTCCACGCCCAGCACTAATTATTTACGAGTCCAGAGCCATCATCAACTGCTCCCGATTGGGCTCGGTATCCCGGCCTGGTCTCAGCTGACCCTTTTGGGGCAAATATCCTGATTTTTGGGCGAGATAATCT
>LZCU01147714.1:0-15827 GCA_001663935.1 Asymmetron lucayanum | reverse complement strand
AAAACATAACCTTCTTGACGAAGGTAATAATATCAAAGTGGAACATAGCATTCGAACAGTACAGTTACGCTAAAGAGTTGCGTTTTGTAAGCGGGACAGATATTGGAGGGGAACTTTCCCTCCCAATGGCTTAGCAGCCTCATGATTTAAACAGTGTAACATTTGTGGTAATAACGGAGAAATGATAGCCTCTTGAGGCTCAGAGACGTCCATAATTCATAAATGGTACATAATGCCAAATGGAATCAATCGTACACCACATAAGTCACGGTAGTTTTGAAATACCGACCTTACACAGTTACAGTCGAGGAAGTAAAAACTGAGGCAAATTTTTAACATTTGTTCGTTGTCGTAGGCCATTTTGTGCATGTTGGCGTATATTCTTATTGATTTATTTCACAACGGCAAAGAAAATATTGTAGCTTATTATTGGCGGTTGTCTATTGATAAAGACAACAGAAACGCCTCCTGTTTTTACTATTCTGTCTAGAAGTGTACGGAAATACAAAACCTTACATAGGAAAAGTAGTAAAACTAATTATATTTCAATATTTGCAAACCACTGGACAGAACACTCAACTGCCGGCCAATTTTGATGAAATCAACGCGTTTCAATCTGCGGTCTCCACACTTTCATCAAGAGACGCTTGACGCTCAATCGCCTTTTAATCGAATTCAAAATTGGTCAATTTGACGAATGGCCAGAACGAATTAATAATTCTAGATTTGACGTATTACTGGACGGTATAAACTATTTAAAACAGTGTCTAGGTGTGACGTCTGTTGGGGAGGTAAAGACGGTGGAAGGAGAGGGTTGGGCTCCGCCTTCCTGTACCCTAGCGCCCTAGACACAGTGGATAACAACTCACTGCACCTACAGCTTTATAAAGGGTATGGGACTAGCTTTAACTACCTATGTATACGGTGTAGATGTTTTACATGTTGCGTAGAAAGGTATAGCGATCTTTCAGTAGCAGGGCATATTTGTTTCACGGGTTTGTGAACAGAAATAAAAAGTATGCGATAAAATATACTTGGGAAATATATAAGACAAATTGTGTTTTTCACTTCAATTCTTTTCGGGAATGTTTTTGTTTGTTTCTAGACGCTTGAAATAACCGGTGGTGGGTTTTCTTAAACATCTGACAACTTGCAGCAATTTAGCAGTTCCTAAATCTGCAGCATCACAGAAATACACACGTATATAAGATAAACGTTATATAAGATAAACGTATATAAGATAAACGCTGACAAACGTTATATCGTTCCGAATGAGTCAAAAGGGACCACAGCTATCATACAAGATTAAGGGCAAACGGCTAGCACCCCCTCTCTGTAGAAACATACCCTGCTACTGAAACAGAGGGCGACTTGCTGCCCTATGTGCTACAGGGCACTATATGATGATGATCCTAACGACACATATTAAGGGTAGATGTACGAAGAACTTACCAGTTGATTTTGGTAGGCTGTGACAGCTGTGAACATACATTCTTGGAAGACAAACGTCTTAAACTCCTCCGAGTTGAGATTAAGAAGGGACGCGGTGTGCTCCTTCTTCTTTATGATGTGCACACGTGGCTGGTATCGGTGCATGGAGTTCAAAATGATCTGTTTGTGAAAACAACACAAAACCGTCAGGAATATGCAAATGAGCGTTTTTAGTTCAGTTATGACAGTTACGGAGTATGAAACTGAATTAACACATAGAAAGCTAAAGATGACTATGCACAGCAGTTGCCAGTAGAAAGCGCCTGGACCACAGACATGAGAAAATTCAGAGCATAACTGATGGATTAACTGCATCATTCAATTCAACGAAAAAATAAAATGTTGACAAGATACATATTACTGATGTAGCTGAAAAGTCTATTTAGAAGCACATTATCTAAAAGCGGACACGCGCAAGTAATAAAAAAAGAATGCTATTTCGTGAATATTGAAAATAGACTATTCGTATATTTTGAATACATGTATAACGGAAACAAATTCTAACGTGTGGTATTCGAAGTTCAAATTTATCATATCCATAACTTGTATAACGTACAGAGTTAAAGACGGTTCACATTGTCTTTTTTCAAATCACGATTGAATATAATTTTTGCCAAAAACATGTGAGAATGTGAGGAAAATGTGTGATTAAAAAAAAATAAAAAAATACATATTGGGTATGTATAGTAATAAAGGCCTTAATGGTAAAACAAAATGAAGAATAAAAATAAAAAGAATTACATAACACGGTAAGACATAGTCCAGACACAAATGATCCAGCTATCTTGTCTAGGCTTACAACTGTCTCATGGAGACAGAAACTCAGCTTTGTCGTACGCAATCGCAAATGTCATGACCCGACGTGAATACGACGGTTATCAGCATACAAAACGATTGAATTTTATATCTACAACGCTCAGTACATGTACGAGCCAAGAATGACTTCTGTATTTAACAAAGTGAAATGAATTAGAGGATCCAATACTCACATGGCCATGCTGGTCCAGCTCATTGTTGGTTAGTTTGAGTTTCTCGAACGAGACGATTTGTTTCTGGAGCTGTTCGCCGGTGAAGGGTGAGTCGGGGTGGACGTACAGGCGGGCGGGCTGTGGTGGGTCGGCCTTCCCCGCGACCAGCCAGGACGACCGATGGTAGGCGTACCGGTACCGCTTGTTATCCACGGGGATGATGTCCATCAGCACGATGTACTTGGCATCAGGGTCCACCCCCGAGAACGACACCCTTATCGTCGGGAACATCCGCCTAGTTTTAGTCAAACAAAAAAACAAACAAAGCATGGTTAAAATGATGCTTTTATACATAAGTACATACATACATACACGTCCTAGTGAATCACATATACATGTACCTGAATATCTGGTCATCATTTCCTACCTGGCCATCTCTGTATATGTCCAGTCGAGTTATAAACATTAGAGACTTCAATCTTTTCCCAGTATACACTTACAACGATCAAGAGGTATCGGCAAAATAACAATTAACGAACCAGCATGTCTGTATGAATCTAGCTATAGATGATACTGATGCGGATTTAATGGTATACGTCGTTTTCTTCATATTATATAGAACGCGAAAAATAATTCTCACAGAGTTTTCGTCCGTCTTAAAATGGGTTCTGAATCTTGATAAAATTTTGGTGTAACGTTTTTTTACGGTACGATAATATATAAGAGAGAAACGAAGCTCCCTAGTTGCTCTATATTCAAACGACGAGACTATGTGCGCCGATCAAGTTCCTTCTGACGCATTCTTGAGTCATGGACAGTCTACCGGAACTTGCACTTGACCATGGCCTTCACATATCAACATCACTAATAGATTTCTCCGTCCTTGCGCAGGTTACAAAAGGTCTGTAGTGTTTGGTTTCACGGATATAGGCGAGTTTACGTCTACGTTACGTGGAAATATACAGTTAGTCAGAGCACTGACTGCCTTAGAAAGGAAGGTACTTCGTACTAACCTTTCCCTACGAGTTCTTTGCAAGGATTTACCGTATTTACTGTCATTTGTACGGGATATTCACCCCCGGATTGTCTCTCAATTACCATCAACGTAAATGTTATAAGTCAATATGAAGTACTAAACGACATTTTGGTTTGACAGCATTTGTATGGCACCTTAATGTCATCACATTTCCGGAGAAAAATCGACCTCAGATTTTCACCTTAGATAAAAAAGAAAAACAGAAAAATTCGCCAATTTTTGTTAAGAAAGAAACAGGACTCGCGGTAGTTTATATTCGCCGTTTGCAGTTTTTTTAGGCCTTGTGGAAGATGTAATTTCTAACAGTATTCTAATACAAAGGAGAAGACATTCAAAGTTGAAAAAGAAACAAAAAATGTATATTCAATAAAATCAATCAATTAAGAAACGAATTGATTAATTAGTTGAAAGAGGAAATGAGTGGAAACAGGTGTATGTATTGTAAATTTAGAATTTTAACCACGACCCATCGCCGGTTTCTATGGTCGCGACCGCGCCAGATATCTAAACCAGTCGAAAGGTTGCGTTTGATTCCGAGAATTACTGCCCGATTTTGCCGTCGTCACTTCATTCTTTTCCATGTCTCAAAACTGACATTACAAAAATGAATTTTATCCTTGAAATTCACCTGACCTTTCGTTTTATACAGGGCGAGCTTATTTAGGAAGGACATGTTGGCTTTCCGTCGAGCGGCAATGGCTTGGTATTTCCAACGCAAATGAAAAGAATTTGCCTGCGAGCGAAAAACACATACCTACTAAACGTGTATGTAATAATAAAAAGATCATTCTTTAATAGAATACAAGACTATACTAAACGATGGTTTTAGGCTCGCTTTTCGTAGAAATATTGATTTTTTTCAGTTGCTATAATCGTTTTATGATTGACAAGTACGAACCCAATTCTCGTCCGTTAATGGTGTTATTTCAAAAAGACTAACTGACCGGTCGAGCAAAATTGCCCCATTTGACATTATCAATTGAAGGCACAAAGCATATAGATTAGTAAACAGTTACCGTTTGTATTTTAGAAATGAAATATATGCATTGGTGACATATAATTATCTGTGTTATGATCTAATTGTTTGGTTTCATTGTCAAAATATCTGGAGTTGATTCACATATCGCCATCACCAAGTAAGATGGCGCTCACTACGTTACCATCTTCAAAGCCGTGTTTTAATGTATTCCCACATTACACTTTCATTTTGAACAAAATTATGTTTGTTCTAAAGATATGAATAGAGGAGTACACTATAACTTGTACTGGGTGTAATTTGTACCTCTTATTTGTTCCATACAGCGCCAAGATTCTCGATCAACGCGTTCCGGCGCAGTGTACCTTTAGTAGAAAATAGGTGTATGTGCTTCGTTTATGACGAAGAAAATCACTAAAATGGGCTCGATGTAACAAATGTTCAATATTTGTCGATTTTTTTAAACACTCAATACTAGATGTTTTGGCAGCAGATATGTTCAACATACGCAGATATGAACAAAAATGTATACACACTGTCAGGTAGATGGTCATTTCAACAATGACTTCAAAGCGACTTCAGCAAAAAATCGCGACAGCCACCTAACCTTTACATACTGGCCATGTTCGTATAATATACTTTTTTCACTTAATATGCGTTGTGGAAGCAAACATATATATTAAGAAAATGAGCAATACAAATAATAGAATACTTCGCACGAAACACTAGTTCATAAATTCAACACTATTACTTGTTGGCATCAACATGATAACCCATGTTGCGATTGAAATTGAATGGATTTTGTTTTAGCAATGAGGGCTAAATCTTCTAGTAATAAAGAGGAAATGAAAGACTAAATTAGTTTCCACAAATGCTTCGTGTATCAGTAGCTATCGCTACCGCTATGGGTATGTATGTATAGTGGGTTTACAAGGTACGCATAGTCGACAAAGCCGTTGTTTTTCTTGGCACGTTGGGCGTTTTGACGCTATCTTTTGTCGTTGTTTCCACTTGTAGCTAAAGAATTTACACGTTCCATTCTCCATATTACACAAAATACGTGTATATATATTTTACATATATTCTTTTGCATACATATACGCGATAGCAACCTACCGGTCTTGTTGTTATCTTTCGTATTGAATAAACATGTATAGATGTACCTCTTTGCCATTGTTTTATGGTATACAAACTGCCCAATGCAATTAAAACAACAACAAAACATTGCTTTGGTTTATAACAGAAGAAAAAAAGGATACCTAGCGCTATGCTGACGATACGCCAATGTCATGACTTAACTTTAGTCATATGATCATGGTCTAGTTCAACGTCAAAAGTATCCTGTCGCAATGAAATCCATTATTGAATGTGTCAGTGATATATGCATTACTGAAACTGTTGATTTGTTAATTTATTGTTTTGATTTTATGTTAATTAGCATACTGACAGAAGCATGTACTAACTCAAGTTTCGTTCATTTCAAACTATAATTATATTTATTTACAGCTAAAATACATTTAACAAAAATGTAGTTCACACGTTATGCCAAAGAAGTTATATCAGACAAAATAACGTTTTACACATTTGTACTTACTACTGAAAATTGCAGTATACGTTACAACACGTAATCAAGATAGATATAGAAATTATGAATGAATACAATGATGCACGTAGAACTCAAGCGAAGATTAATATATTTATAGTTTAACATTTCGTTTATACAATTTGAATAGTTTTTCACGATAGCCGTGGCTATATTGTTCTGTTAGGGTGATAAAATCAACCTTTAAAAGATGCTTCTTTACTTTCTGATTGATTCTAAATAAAACACGAGGGACATCTTCGAGTGAACGGTCAAATCCCGAGGAAAGTGACCGGTCAAATCCCGAGGGAAGTGACCACAACTCGTATCATATTTCATACATTTTTCAATGAATTTCAAACCCGAGGTCACATTACTGCTGGGACGAAAGCCATACGAGATACCCCTACATTAAACTCCCGTTATTTCGATTTTTTTTAAAATTCGACATAGGTACAACTTACTGGAGACTGATACGAATGTCCGGACAAGTCCCTGAGGAACTGACCATAGTTCGCTAAGGCCAATGGTTTGCTCGTGGTCCAGTCAAACCCTGGGCAGCACTGGAGCCATTGCGATTACCACACCCCAAGGGTATGCGTCCACTCTCAACTTTCCCAACCATTTGTTTTAAATTAGTCATATCCTCGACTTCCTGGTATGTTACCTCGAATGTGCTAAAATAATTTTGGAGAAAACATCGTATTTCATTTTTATCTGTAGTAGTATAAAAGGGGGAGGATTTATACTCAATTTATGAATTAGAACACGAGTAGACATCAATATCACTGGTAAAAGTGATAGTAAGTTCTCTCTTATGTCCTGGTAGAGCCTACGGTTCGTAGGAAGTGGTACGGGAAGAGGCCTCGATGGACCCGAACAAAAATGCCCAATGTTGCGATGGGAGTTAACGAACCCGTATCGCCACAGTTGTTAGTCGACAATATTCTTATAGTCACACTAACAGTATTGCTACAGTAGTATTCCAAAATATGTTAGCGCTGTACTGTAAAACTAGTCAGGATCTTCTTCGGACCAAATCTGACATCGTCCATGCTGGTCACAAAGAGGGGATAATATCATACTACAGGTCATGTCGTAAATTATAAAGGACAGACTGTATCAGACAAGTGAGAAATTGCCGACTAGCGTGTGTATAATCGTTAGCCATAAAACATCGGATTTTCTTTATCTGATCAAAGATCGAGATATACACGAGAAAACGTTTAGGGCAAAGTTTTTTCTCCACAGAGAACAAATTTACCTGTACCCACAGACGCGCACTTTCTATTAGGACAAATCTGGGACATGCGCGGACGGATCCCCTTGCGGGAACAGGGGATCAAAGTCTCTACTGTTGTCCATCAACCTCAGACCTAGTGCTGATTTTCGCTGTAATTGTTGAGTTTTGTCCGCACATTTGTGATATATACCATCTGTTTAATGTATATATACCCCTAACTTGAACTTCAAGATTGGGGGGCTTATACATGTGTGCGTATTTCCCATTTACAGTGGGAAACATATTGACACCGTTTTACGCCAAAAAGATCATTTGTGAACACTTAAAAAATACATTTGCGGCGATAGTCAAAACAGTGCGCTGTTAGAGACACTCCTACGGCGTTTACCGCACTTCTCACCGCACTACGGTTCGGTAGTCTTTGTACACGGATAGTGTAACACTTTTCATTTTATAAACGAGAGGTATGATAATCACAGGTCCTTGTACAAACATTAGCTGGCTTTGCATTAGAAAATGAAATTATATTACCGGTTTCCCGGCATGGAAATCCCCCCACGATCTCGGGTGAAATATGGCGAAGCGAAGGGTCCCAAAAGACTTGCCTCTAGAACGTAAAAATGTCTGGCTTCATTACAGGGGAGATTTGTAACAATCTAGGGCGGGAAAAGACGGGGTGCACCAACGAGAGTTGGCTAGACGCTACGATATTAAACTGCAAGAACCCTTCGCCAGTGCGAGACCACCGTGCTCAGTTCAGTGGTTTTTGCAGCTCGGTTTTGCTCCAAACATGTACTTTAAAGAGTTATATAAACTATATACAAATACCATTTTTATCTCATGTATATTAAATGAAAATTGACGAGGAATGTTATAGGTAACTCTATTTCATTATGCTGGCTATATGGCTAGACGAAGTGAAATTTTGTGCACGTTTGATGGTTAGTGACAGAGAGCTTGAGAGTACTCAGGATGTTCGATTGTGCCAAGACGTTCGACGGTTTCTCACTGATTATAAGACTTGTAGGATTACTTTAAGATGATTAACATACTCGGCAAGTTTGTGTTCTTATTAGATCCGATGTCTAGCCAAGGTTGCCATTCTGGGTTATGTCCTTTCGCACACGCTTAGCGCCAACCATGCGTGTCTACTGTCAACAAAGACGCCTGTGACGCTTCATATTGAACCCGAACGTTCCGCTCGGACCCTCCCCGAACTTCGCCGACTACGACCGAAGGGATTCCCGCTTACCTTCCGGACTTCGTGATGATCATCTCCGTGCCGAGTTCGTGGAATTTATCCCACAGTTCTTTGGACTCTAGCTTGCATTGGACGTTTTTGAGCTCCGGGCTGCCCTCCTTGTTCTGTAGGTGGCTCCCGTCGTTAGGTAGCGGTTCTGTGGTAGCGGCCTCTTGCCGAGACTCGGCGGCGCTACTGTCCCTTCCTGTCCGCCCACCGTCTAGGGAGCTCTCGGTGGTGGACGCCTCCCCACACAGGGCTTGTGTACAGCCAGACTTCTCTACAAAGTTCTCTGTAACGTTGAAGGATATAAGGAGAGAAATAAAGACATCTTTAAGAGACGAAGGTGTTCTTATAAGGATATCAAAGCCCCCTATAAAGTCCTAGGGTGTGGACATTCTACCAAGGACCAAGCAGTATAAGATACACATGTATGTCCACGGCAAATCAGTCGAAGGCGGGAAGTCTCCGCCCAAAAGACTGGACCTAGCTGACCCATAGCCTCTCCGCCCAAAAACTGGACCTAACTGACCCATATCTTAGAAAGATTGTACATAGGTCTAGCGTACGAATTGTTAAGTTATCAAAACATTAAAAGTCCTTTAGAGGTATGGATACACAAAAGACAGAATTTAAAACTGTACATAGACGTATAGTACGTTAACACTATTAAACTAAGAATGGTCGATAACTTGACACTTGGAACGTGGCAAAAGCGATGATGTGTCAATCACAGCACGTTCGTACCTACTACCTTGTGAAAGCACCTATCACTACCTATTGCAGAAGGTCCGTTCTGATGGCCCGACCTGTCGTCTGCTCGTGGGTGAAGAGTTCGGGCGGACTGGGGCCAGACCGCCGCCCGGCCACAAAAACACAGACGGGGAAGGGGAAATAGAAACCTACCCAGAGGCTTGATGGCTTGTTCTGGACTGTCCTTCTTTGTAGAGCAGGACGAAGACATGATCGCCGCGATCGAGAACGCGTTGGCGCGTGAAGACAGTTGCGGCTTCGGCGAGGCAGTGCAATCCATCCCGACAAACGGCCGAGACCTCGACGGTATATGTGTGTATAGTCCGTGAAGACGAGGCCTATCGTATGTGCGGTGGAGGTTTGAGTTGTATGTTTTGGGGCGGTCTTTACCCCAGTCACGGGCTGTAGTGAGGACGAGACAGGCCACGGGCTGGGTTTTGTTGCACACAGGGGTCTCACTCCACAGAGGTGCTGTAATTGGATCACAATTAATTTGATGGGCGTCGGGTAATCGCTATCAACAAGTGCAGCGCTGACCAATCAGCGTGGAGAACGTCACGCCCGTTTGACGATTACGTCAAATGCGCGAGTCCGCTTTTCGTGACTTGGCCTGCTCTCAGCACGTCCACTGGCGATGTTGACATGCATTTTCAAGCGAATCTAAGGAAGTTGTGTTGAAACCCTGGCGCATATATTATGGCGACGGGCCAATGACGTAGTATCTATTTTCATTGCCTTCAATTTAATCAACAAGGTGTTACGGAAAGAAAGAAGTCACTACAGAGAGCTAAGTAAGTTTTCTTTCGTGCCGTAAACTTAAGGTTCAATGTTTTATTACAAGCTACGATTTAAGGAAAATTTCTGTCAGCTTCTTTTCTTTATTCAAATAACTGCTAACGTAAATACAAGAAATACTTTAAAATGGCAGAGTTGTATATGTTAATCTCGTCTTCTTATAACCAGTTCTTAGACGGTGGGATGTGACAGAAACAAAAACGCTCCTGTTTCCCGACACAAGAAGTTTCAGCGGCGGTTCTAACGAGCATGTGCCCGGCGGCCAGACGACCCTGTACTGCTGTGTGGTGTGGTGTGGCCCCGCGTTGTCTACAACCGTCTCTGGTGTGGAACTCTCACTTACACTGCCTATACCGCATGTAACTAGTCTAGATACCAGGCTCAGTAGCGTACATTTGGTCTGATAGTCGCTACGTAAGCTAACAGGACCTGTACCCAGGCTACCCCCAGTCTGTGTCTCCACCAGACCCACCCCTGAGACCACCCCGAGGTGACTCTGACGCCCAACAATGCACGTCTAATTAGATTTCCCTCCGCATGTTGTATCCAGTAATACCTTAATGAACGGGCGGTATGCTGATATACGCCAGCACGGAGGTCTAAACCCCTCTCGAATCAAATTTGGTAAAAAGCCCCATTTGCGACTGATATTTGATAGCACAAAAGGAATTATTTGAAACTAAACTGGTATTTTTTGCACTTCTCGAGTTGCCATCATGCGGAAGTAAATTATAGACGACCAGAAATGTGGATGGAAAACTTTGAACAAGATGTGTGATTACCTCCGACTCGTAGAAACTTCATTTACGGTGTAAATCATTGTTGTAATGGTCTTGTGCCTGAGACTCAGTGGTGCAGATAGTTGACTTTAAAATACAACATTTTTACCTACAGACACAACTTGCATTTACTAGTTAAACATTTTACGATCCTTCTACGTTAATCTTAAGTACATATGAACGTTTATTCTTTATCAAAACTTTTAAAGTTACAGAAATAACTTCACAACAATCATAGAAGAAGTTAAACAACGTAAAGGTTACTATACTTTTAACAGGACTTCCTCGTAATTTTCATTTTTCCCTCCCCCATCCTTTCTTCCCCTTCTCTCTTTCTCTCTCTCTCTCTTTTAATTCTTCAAAAATGATATCATATACTAATACTCGTCAAAAGATGTTGTGCGGTGATACTATTAAAATACCAAAAGGAGTGGCCAAATGTCACCACATCTAAACTCCAAGCAGATCTTCGGTTGTAAGAATCGTTAAGTTGTCGGACTGAGCTGTTTTCTCCGTAAAACAGCAAAAAAAATACATCAGTCAGAAAACCTTACGATTTTTGTCGCCGAAGATCTGCTTGGAGATATCCCAGTATCCCCCACCCAGGCTGACAGCCAAGCGGCGTTTATTGCCTTCACGGTTTACACAACAGTCGGTACGCAAATAAACCCAGGCCGTCAAAGTAAACAAATTAAGCGATTAGCAACGACGTGTCGAGCGTGCGAGAGACCGACCAAAGCTGTCGCTGCCCCGCCCCTGATCCCGTATCTCTCCGCCCCACGGTCGCGGTTTACTCGGGTCTCTCCGCGGGAGTTCTCCGAGGCAAGGCGACCGCTGACGAGTGTGACGTCAACCGCGCGAAGGAAATCAACACACAACAGAAGGCTGGTTCTGAGTGAGATATATGGGAAGGGGGCAGGGATAGACAACAGAAAAACTTTTCAGTGGTGTTTGCTGGAAGAAATGACAGAAAAATTAGCTGACAACGTTTAGCCGATATGAACTGTTGTGTTTCTAAATCACTTCAACTTCAAGGCTAACGACAGTATTTTATTAGTTTTGCTCACTACAAAATGCTGGGGCATGACTTTACCCCCCCCCCCCCCCNNNCCCCCCACTTTACACAGTGAGAAGACGACCTGAGTAGTCAACTTTTCAACTGTTTGACACTGTTTGGCTCCTCTTAGTTAGGAACCAAATGTTCTCACTAAGAAAGAAGAAATACGGCAGTGCTGTTCTCTTGTGTGTTGGGTCCCTGGGGCATTATGACACACGGAGGTTTACCTTAGGCCGCGGGGTGGGCGCGTGCCTATGTTTACATGAGTGGCTATCTGGGGAGTCACAACGGGCATCTCAGCGTCACTCACTGACCAGGGACAGAGCGGTCAGTACACACATGTCCACAGCAAAAAATGGACAAAGGTGGACTGAAGAACATCAGAAGTCAAGTGGATGTTTGAAATATTATCGACAACTGACATATTTGCTTCACCGAAAAGTCATGGTCAAAATGAACTAAAAGATCTCATATGGAGTAATTTCATATAGAAGCATGCAGAAGTATGTAGTTATACATAGACACAGTTCATATTAGCTACACTATCGGCGCAAAAAGACATAGAAGTACAATTATAGATAGTAGTTTGAAATAGGACGATATGCAGATAGAGTGCCGACGGAGACACGGGGCGAATGTGAAACACTGATTTGTGTTCGATGACTCGGCAATTAGTCGGGTATTAAAGTGTGTAAATTTTTAGTAATTGCACACTTCGTGCTGATTTAGCCCCGTGATTGTAACGGCTGATACATACCAACGAGGCCGTTATCGCTTCATTTTCGCGGCGCCCCGTAGACCAAACGGGGCGGGCTTCGCCGTGCTGCGGGGACTGATCCCGCCGATTGTCGGCTAGCCTTCCGTGCCCCATCATTCATCTACAAAACAGCAGAAAGACCAGGGACGACAGGACACCACTAGAGGTCTCTGCGGACAGCCCTAATCCAATAAACGGGCCATGGTTGTGCCATTTTTCTGACGTCTCGAATACGGCAGGGCCGCTGACAAGATTTGATATATGGATAAACTGGACTTGGCGTCACATTTAATCCTGTATTCAAAATCGTTACTAGACGAAATGATTTTGACAGTAGGGTATTTTTCTGTTAATAAAAGTGTAGTGTCAAGTGATACAGCAGACAAACATGTCTACTTTGTTTAGCAACAATATCAGCCATAAGTATACTTGTGGGGTGGAACCCAAAGAATAGTAGTAACATTACTAACAATAAAAACATTGCCACTTTTACCCCAAATTAAGTATTTAGCAGACTGTTATAATAATTTACTAAGATGTTGTTACCAACATTCAGACAAAATGGTCTTTTTTAAAGTGAAGACTAAAAAAAGACTCAGGGCATGTCAATACATGGCCAGATATAGTCTGCTCCCGAGCAAGTCGGAAGAAACTTTTATTATTTGAAACCAAACCAAACCAAACCAAACCAAACCACGTTATACAAACCCCTCCAACAATTCCCCCCAGGAAATACGCCCAGACATCTCCGTTTCAACCTTCCAAGCTGTCTTCTCTCATCCAGTAAAGAAAGTGGAGAGGATTTACAGCAAAGCGGGTGGCGATTATCGAACAGGAGAAGGCTGAGGGAAGGTGGACATTGTCATGTCACCACGTCGGGCTCATCTGGTAATATGGGAGATTGGGGTGGCGCCGCTTGGATCACAGCGGGCGATCCATCCCGCCAAATTTAAACAATTGATCCCGCTTACATTACACGTCTTCCACAAGCTTCTCTGTCATTGTTATGATCGCAATCAGCTGGGACGAGGTGTTCTGTAGTATAAGCATCCCACCGAGGCGCTTTCGCTAAAGCTCTGTTGCAGTCTGTAGTGGTTGTCTTCGGTCGGACCTCCCTCCGAGATAGGGCATATGTTAAGATGGCTGAAGAAAACTTTGAAGACGTCTATAGCAAGTTGAAAAGTTTGCATATGTAGAGTGCTGTTTGTGGTATTTAGGGCGAAGAGTTGGTGTCTCTTAGTGAGGGTTGTGGATTTGTCTAGTTCTCCTGGTCCGCCCGATGATGTGTAAAGCAGCCCGATGATGGGCGCTTGTCGCTACAGTAATTACGACGCCGCCTGCACCACGCGTTATCGGCGATCTTATTAGATCAGCCGGACCCCACAGCTCGTGCCCGTTCACAGAGAAATTGGATCATCGCCCACAAATGACATGTACATTGGACTTTCTCATGTGCGCTCACAATCGCGGCGAGAGCCTAAGTCGGAAGCGCGTCAAATTAACGGGGAAATTGAGGCTCATCTCAGCGCCAGCGAATCCCCCGAAATTCGCCCAAATTAAATGGCATTACAGACTAATCGCGACACTTTACACCTAAACAAGGTTAGCCGCTTGATAAGCGGTCCTTGTGGTAGAACATACAACTACCTGTATCAATATGGGTCTGTGATTGGAACAGAGGCATCGAAGAGGCGGACGGATGTCTGAGCGTCTTTTCAAGTTGGAGACAGCTAGTCTAGCTCTTATAGCTTCAATACAATTGATTGGCATACTTCCGTCAACAGTCCCCATCCTCTATTACATTATCGTCGTAAATCTGCCTTACGGTCCGCCTTGTTTAAAGCCACAGTGATCAGACGTAGTCGTAAAACTTCCGGATGATGTTATGAAAGAATCACGGCCACACAGTATCGTTTCAACCAAATCACACAAATCAACATTTTTTCAACATATACAAAATATCATACAGCTCATTCATGTTGGCCAAAGAAGAATTGGACTGAATAAAATTTGCTCCCATTTATTTTGGAGTAAAAGAAAACCCTATATGCTACTGCAAGAAAGACATGTAGGAACGAACGCAAAGAAAGATACACAACAAAATACTAGTTCGCGAAAACTATCACTAAGTTGAAAGATCACAGTAAAAAGAAACTAGCCTTTTTGACAAAACAGTCAGAGACAATGCTGCTAACAATATGGGGTCTTACCGTAGTATGAAGGCGTTCTGGTATCCCTCCTCTTGGTCAAGTTCAAATATACTCCCAGGTTCAACGTACAACGCATAACTCACACGTGTTCGTTTTATTGAATCACGCGATTCATGTTTCCCGGCAGGTGTAAATGACTTAAGCGAGGATAATGAGTAGACGATCCCTCAGACTACGTAATTAATGAAGTAATATTAGACTAATATTTAGGCGCCGAAAACGTGTCAGTAATGGAGAAAAATATCTCCTCACTTGCTAGTGTCGTCACTTGTGAAATCCTCTGAGCTCGGATGGCGTCTGTATCTACGAGTGTGACAATTGCTATAGATACCAACGGCTCACACAATTAAAACTTCACAGCATGATATATACATTTTAAAGTCCTTTAATAGATATTGAAAGCCCGTTAACGAGCTAAAAGACTTCTGGAGACAGAATTAAAAGTTTCTCCACATGTTTTGGTGCTGATTCCATGGAAAATTTGCAAAGTGTCGGACGCGTCGGTCGAAATCCTATCAAATTACTGCCGAATTGGGAGCGATGATGGTAATAAATTTTACCGAACTTTGTTGTTAACTAGATGTTGATTGGTAGACTATACGCACGACAAACTGAGTTCAAAGCTGTCGTACAGATGTCGACAACTAAACGATAAAAGAGAGTACAGCGAATTCCGTAGTACGATGTCGTGTCCTTTTCATTATACATATTTTCAAATTAGCATGAAAGTTCATCTGAGTTGGTAAATTACATTTTGAAGATTTTAAACTATTCTCTAACTCAAGAGTTTCCTCTCACCGGAATTTTCCCGCTTGTGAATTTGTGAATCCCCGGGACGCACAGTTGATCTGAAGTGTGTGAGAATCTTGGAAACCGATCAGGATTACTTCAACAGGGGTGCCAAAGAATTCATACGAATTTTAGGGAATTCATACGAATT
>LZCU01147645.1:5795-15856 GCA_001663935.1 Asymmetron lucayanum | reverse complement strand
ACGGTCAAGCCGCAGAGGTTACAGGATGGAGAACAATCCGTTTAACCACGGTGGAGGTTACGTTTTCCTTCATAAATTTAAAGATGCTTATGTCGTGTGTAATGTTGGTAGCAACGTTTGTTTGTTTGCATCTGGATTGCTCAAGTCAAACCTATTTTGATCTTAGTTTATCTGCCACAAGTCAAGCCGCAAAGGCTACAGAAATGGAGAACAATCCCTTTAATCACGGACGAGCTGTACAATTTCCTCCATAAATTTGAAGACACTTAGTTCTGTCCTGTGTTTTTGGTAACGTTTGTTTGTTTGTTTGTTTGTTTGTTTGAAACCACGAGAGGAGGTGTGTGGGACTCATGGCTCTTATCAGTACTACCAGGTACGGTCAAGCCACAAAGGGTACAGGAACAGAGAACAATCCGTTTAACCACGGTGGAGGTTACGATTTCCTCCATAAATTTGCGGACACTTAACTCTGTCGTGTGTTTTTGGTAACGTTAGTTTGTTCGTTTGCATCTGGATTGCTCAAGTGAAACCTATGCTGATCTTATTTTATCTGCCATTCAGGCACCAAACACTTACCTGTCATGTGTTTTTAGTAGCGTTAGATTGCTTGCTTGTTTGTTTGAATCTGCAAAAGCAAGGCGCAAAAATATCTTTATTCATTGGGACCTCCAATTAATCATTAGAAAACTCAACACAGCCTTCAAACACGTTATTATAACACAACGTCGATGCTTTTTCATTCACTGAATGTCACTATGGAATTAGGTTAGGTAAATTCATCTATGTCCAAAAAATGACCAGAAAATTTGTGTTGAATATTTGCAGTTTTGCCACCCTGAAGTTAGGGTACCTTTAAGCCCTTGCAAAAGCAGTATGCATCTTTCGTGACACTCCTTTTAACGTATGATGCCAACAGTGTCAGTTTGAGTTGAGAAATCATACACCTTCAAAATTTCAAAAGAAGCACGGGTCAAATCATCATCTTGACTCCGCCCGACATTATGCTAGCTGACCTTTTCAATCTGTCTCGACTATTTCCGGATCTTACGACCGAATACATCGTCCTGTCAGGTCTAATTCTTCATGCAGCTCTTTTTGTAAAAACATTGAACTACCCATATGACACAAAGACTGACACCCCAGGAAAAATACACTGCATACAACTGAAATGAACAACATATTGATATCGAACATTTTCAGTTTTGTCACCCTTAAATCACTTAGGGTACCTTCAAACCCTTACAAAAGCAGTAAACATCTTTTGTGACACTCCTTCTGACGAATGACGCATATGGTGTCAGTTTGAGTTGAGAAATCATACACCTTCAAAATTTCTTCAAGGAGAAAGAAGCAGGGGTCACACCATCATCCTAACTCCGCCCGACATTATGTTAGCTGACCTTTTCAATCTGTCTGGACTATTTCCGGATCTTACGACCGTATGTATCGTCCTGTCACGTATGACGAAAATGGTGTCAGTTTTAGTTGAAAAATCATACACCTTCAAGATTTTTTCAACGAGAAAGAAGCAAGGGTCAAACCATCCGCCCGACATTATGCTAGCTGACCTTTCCAATCTGTCTCGACTATTTCCGGACCTTACGACCGTATATATCGTGCTGTCAGGTCTAATTTTTCGCGCAGCTCTTTTTGATGGCTGCGTGTCTAGATAAGGGTCCAGTCGGTAAAGGTCACTCCCCGTTCCGAGGATAATGGCCGTAAAAGAAGCCATCATGGCAGCGTTGTTCTGTAGCTTCATCATGGGTTTCTTTAAACGTTGCACGTATCATCAATAACATGTGTAACACATTGTCTGTACAGTTAACAAGAAAATTATTCGTTGGAAATCCCACCTGCATATGCACCTTAGTGCAGGTAAAACTGGAGCTGTTCAGGTATTTCTGATGTCTACCTGCATATGCACCTTAGTGCAGGTAAAACTGTAGCTGTGCAGGTATTTCTGATGTCTACCTGCACCTAACTTACACTGGGTCACTTGGAGCTTATATGGACTTTTTGTTGTAGCTTTATCCTGTATTTCTTAAAACGTTGCACGTATCATCAATAACACATGCAACACACAGTCTGTGCCAGCTCAATTTTTTTTTGTCCAAAATGCCATAATTTATTTGAATTTGGATTTTTTTCTTCATATTTTGACCCACAATTTAGGAAATTTTTGACGGAATGGTTCCTTTAATTGATGGAAAAACGGGTGCTGGCTAGAGTCCTGGTTTGTAAACAGGTACACGTACAGTAAATGATGGTGTTTGAGGACAGACACACGTTGAGCACCTCAAAAAACCCACCACCTATCGATAAGAGTAGGGGACCATCCTGGTGTGTCTGGCTCAAATAAATCAGTCTTGATATGCAGCTTGTACTCTTCTTGGTGTGTTGTGCCTTGAGCCAGTTTACTTACACTTACATGACTCATAATAATTTTGCAATCATTGTACTAAAATCTCACAAACATACAAGACCATATCAGATAGTTAAAAAGCCTAATTAATGTAGCCTGGTATGCTATACAGGTTTTATGTTGGACCAAGTTATGGACCAGATGTAAAATCTAGCTAGAGGCACCCGTTCTTGTTTTCCAAATCATTAACTTTTCAGAACCAGTAAAAACTCAGCATACACAGAAAACGGTATGAGTTTCAACCTTCATATCTTGGTTAAAGTAAAATCTAGTTACGAGAACTCCTGTTAAAGCTTGTTTTCCACATCATTAACTTTTCAGAGCCAGTAAAATCTCAAAATTTTCAGAAAATGATACAGGTTTGACCCATCATACGTTAGTTGCAATAAAATCTAGTTAGATCTTATTTTCCAAATCATTTACTTTTCAGACCCAGTAAAGAAATCAGTAATCTTTGACCTACTGTGTTAGTAACTATAAAACAACAATTCCCGGGTGTTATAATTTTATTACTGACGAAAATTGAAAGTGGGTAAAACGATAATGGGATTTTCTGCCAGCTCATTTCTACCTTTTATGACTTAATAAGCCATGCAAATGCACAATTAATGTAATCACTCAGTCCAATCATTACGTATTGTCTATGGTTTCCGCCTATTTGCACTACAGGACATGACTGGAAAAGATTCTATCATCATTTCGGTTGGGATGTAAATACGGCAGCCCTGTGTATGAGGGAGCTTATGGCGTCAAACCTTTGCATGTAAAAGAACCCAACACACTTTTCGAAAAGAGCAGGGCATGGAGTCCCGGTGTGCTTGGTCGCTAAAGCGAGCAGTAGCGAGCCGCATTGCACTACCAGCTATCGAAAGAGCATACACTCCGTCTGGAGAACCCGGTCGACCCACTTTACTTTTTTTTAAACAGAAGGTTACGTTCAGTTAAATCTTTTGTAAGGGAATGAATTTAGAAATATATCTTCATAAAACAGCATTGGTGTTATGGATTCGTTATTTGTCTATGAATAAACAAACATGTACACAGTGTTGTCATGTGCTATGGTACCACTACAAAAATCACACTGTCAATTCTGGACTAATTCACTACAATTCAAATCAGTTCCAAACTAGGGGGCCCAAAATCGACCGTGACCTGCGGACACCCAATACCTACATTCATACCAAGTATCATTACAATCCATACAGCGGTTCAAAAGTTATTTTGACCAGAGTGCGGAAACACAGACAAACACACACACACACAGACACACCCAAAACAATACCTCCATTTTTCATGGAGGTAATAACACTGTGATTTTTGTCTGCAAATGTTCAGAGTTCTATTAGCCATGAGCAGCAAAATTCTGTTGAATTAGGAAACGACGTACGTTTTCTACATGTACAGCTCCACAAGTATGTCAACTTCCCAGCTCTTTTGTTGAATATTTTACAGCTAAAATGTTGCACAGTTCACTGGAATTAGTGTCACAAATTGGTAAGAATGGATGGCTGGGGACCGGAGCTAGGAGTACCCTAATGACATTATGCTTACATTACGCACAGTAGTCCCTAATGGCTTACAATAATGGTCACTCAACCAAAAACAATCCATTACAATGAACAAGTGATTCAGCCTAACTTGTTCACAACATTTCATAGTACTCTAACACAAAGGTTTCAGTAAATATACAGTGTAAGCCTGGAAACTGAAAAAAGACACAATTTCTCTTCCTAAGAATTGTAAAATGTTTAAGTTTTGATGCATTTTCCTTATAATAATATGATCATGTCTTTTTCGCTGGTACATGTTGGTGGATATGAAAGTATTTTTGCAATCTGACACGCTTGTTGGATGAGTCATTCAATTAAATCATAAATAGCTTCATATACTGTGATTTTTGTTAACAAATACCCTATAAAGCACACAAACTAGGCAAAGAAGTGATTTCTATTTACTAAAAATATATCAAACCTAGCAGAGAAAAGTTTAATGTCACTTAATCAAGTAGCTCGAAATCCCACAAGCATGACACGACAGGACTATGCCTGTATCTGCTGTGACAGTCCAGTTCTAAGAAAACCCTGGGTTTTCAAAACATACATACAAAAAACAACTCAGACATGGGCTTTGTGAAAAATTGTACAAACTTGCTCAGAAAGAGTTTAATTTTAATGTTGAATGATAAATATAGTAGCTAGAAACCATCTGTGCATAAGGTGACAAGGCTATACTAGTATCTAGCATGGGTTTTATGCTCTTTTACGCGACACTGGGTCCCAAAACACATACATACCAATAAACAAAAGTGGTACTTATAAAAACATACGAGAGATACTTCAGAAAGCAGCTCTAAAAGCATGCAGTCATAGCGTGACAGAACTATCCCGGTGCCTATAGTGGTATTTCCTCGCTCCCACGAGACGTTGTTGGGGAACATATATACCAATAAACAACACCAGACATGATATTTATAAAAAAACAAACGAAAGAATAATCAGAAAGAATAATAACAATAGTAGCACCATGTAGCTTTGATACCTATTACCTCTCTTAAAGGCACAAGACGGCTTTCGGGGCTATTCCAGCTGGAAAAAACTTCTATCGTGCTACGTCGTACGACAAATGTAAACGGGGCTGTAGCGTGACAGCACTATCCCAGTGCCTATAGTGGTATTTCCTCCTTCCCACGAGAGGCTGAAGGCTCGTTCCATTGGGGAATGGATATTATATTATCTAATAACACAGTGCTGATACGGATCGCATGCATGCTTTTATGCTAAGCTCTTTTGTGCTGAAGTGGTCCGGAATGTGGAGAAATTTTCAACGACGCTATGATGATATTCATCATTCTTCATCAAAAGGACATTGTGTATAAAAAATTTAACTGTACAACTTAACTTTTTCAACAGCAGGTAAAAACAAAGCCTACCAAAATCCTTGTGGAAGTTGGATGTTATTTCATTTATGACGGCATCACTGCATGAATATTAGTAAGTCTAGAAGAAGTTATTTTTCAACATGAATTGTGCCAATCTGGAAGAACACCTTGAAAATTCACTCTCCAAGCGAAGTTTAGAGTCTGGGATGCTTTGGAATTTTGTGTGTGTTCATTTTGTAGGCATTTCTAGGTGTTTTGTTTTGCTTTCTATTTTGTCAGCTTTATTCTGCATACAAATTTCAACCTCTGCTGAGTCACACCAAGGAGGGGTTAGAGATTTGAACACAGAAAAGCTGACAAATGGAAAGCCTAACAAAATACATCACCAGAACCCACACAGGTGAGAATGGACGGACGCATACAGTGTGAATACACATCAAGACACAAAATCCCCTGGGTTTTGGGCTAGGTGTAATATCAGGGTATCGCTCTAATCAAAACAGAAATATTAGCCCTTTGTTCTGTTAAAACTGTAGCAATATCGCTATTCAAGGAAGTTCAGTATTCTGTGGGGATTTTGTTGACCACTCCATAGGGGCAGCCTTACAGATTTTAAACATAACCGTTATTTGGCCCTTGGGAAAGGGTTGTGCTGTTCTAATACAGACTGAGGCAGTGGTGAGTGAAGTTTTGAGCATTTTGGTACAAGTGCACAATGCAGTCAGCATGTCACCCAGGTGAGAATGGAAGAAAGCAAACATGAACACACATCAACTAAAAAAAAAACTCGGGTGTAATATCAGGGCATCGCTGTAATTAGAACAGAAATATCAGCCTATTAAAATATCAGAATTATCTAGACTATCAGAATATATTCAAGGATGGACAGTATTCTGTAGGGATTTTGCTGACCACTCCATAGGGGCAGCCTTACAAATTTTAAAGATAACCGTTATTTGGCCCTTGGGAAAGGGTTGTATTGCTATAATACAGAAGCACTGGTCAATAAAGTTTTGGGCATTTTAAGTGGCATGTGAATGATGAGTTTTAGATGCTCAGGTTTGGGGCTATCATGGAATGATACAGCTAAAATGCGGAAGATACTATTACTTTCAAATGAGCTATTTTACCTGACACAAAACATGTAAAATTTGGAGAGCATAAGTGTGTACTCCTTAAGTCCCCATCACATATAAAAAACGGAGTTCGTCCAACGACTTAACGACAGCAAGTAGGGAACAGTTGAGGATGTGTCATACAAATGTCAGCCGTCTTGTGACAGACAAGGTTGTTGTACACCCTTGTTGACAGTCTGTTTTGTCATATAAGTTCGCTGAAAATAGCTTAAACCTAAAAATTGCCAGACGATTTGCGACGGGAGCTTAACAGTCAAAGCTAGCCATCCTCCTTTTTGCAACCTTGCCATAACAAACCCTTTCCTACAATAAATGAAGATCAGGGCTCTAGCCAGCACCCATTTTCTGTCAATTAACGGAAATTTTTTTCAACCAATTCGTCAAAAATCGACAAAATCAAGAGTCAGGATATGGAAAAAAAAACATCCGAATTTCAATGAATCATAGCGTTTTGGAGGGTTTTTCCGCCAATGGAAATTGGGCTGACAGGAAAAAAAATCCAGCTAGCTAGAGCCCTGATGAAGAATACAACTCCTGACCAACACATGTACAGAAGGGAAGCCATCACTCCGCTGCAGCGCTGTGGGTACTGAATAGTTAATGTGGGAGGAACGCCTGACGACTTACTGCACTGCGACACACATTTGTTAACGAGAATGTCTGACGAGTCTGAAATATTCATGAGGCAGCAACATACGCAAACTAGTGTATCAAGACAATTGTCAATGTAGACTAGGTTTGAAATACTTTTGGGGGTACCTCCATTGGTAGCATTCAAAATTACCTGCACCAGAACAACTACTCATTTTCTTCAAAAGAAAAATTCTTGGGATAGACACAGGAAACTGCTTACAAATCATTTGACAAGAGGTAATGATCAGTACAACAAAAAGTAAGCAGTGACAAAGTTCATATAAATAGAATGTGGACCAGTGCAGGTTAGGTGCAGGTAGACATCAGAAATACCTGCACAGCTTCAATTTTACCTGTACTTAGGTGCATATGCAGGAGGTATTTTAAACTGATCTATGTGACACAACATAACATCTGTGGATTTTAACCAATTTCCTCGTAGTAATTGTTTCACCGTACCCTTCTTCTTACTCAGTAATACTCAGAAGAGTGATTAGTGGTTTTATGTACTTTATGGCTTGCTAATGTTTCACTAATTAATGATTCCCAAGGGGGGCAGTCCTACAGTCCTAATCCACCCCATTATGGAAAATGGAAAGCATGGAAATATATGTTGATCCACTAAGGCTTACTAAAAATCCAATATTCCATGGTTCGATGTACTTTTTTGATACTTGCACTGGTGCAGGTAACATTTAAAATTACAGTACCTGCACCACACAAATGTTACCTGGACCAGGACTACTTCTCATTTTCTTCAAAAGAAAATAGCTTAACTAGATACAGGTACTGGTAAGGCACAGGAAACTGCTTGTAAGCTAATGCATTCTTTATTTGACAATTTCCTACAACTGCAGGCTTCAGTTACTTCAAGTGCGGTTATACCGGCTTGACAGATACAAAATTACATTAATTAACAGAGTAAGAACTTCTTAATTTTGAAAATCAGTAAAGCTGCATTGAGGCTGTGGTATAGAGGTGTAGCAGTATTGTTCCACAGTTTTGAAGAGAGCTCTGCTATCATTCTATGTAATGCATCCATGGATACATAGCCAACCACCTGCAAAGCTGGTGTGTTCGTCCGAAGGGCGGATGGCGGATATACCGGCGCGCATCCATAGATACAAATCTGTTTTGACTGCGCCTCAATAGCAGAATAAAATATGACATACGCCCGTCTGAAAAACAGCGATCTCGCGATGAATGCATTAGCTTGTTTGCCCCCTATCTTTACATTTGCTGTACCCAAACTACATTAGTATGTTAATGCGCCATCAGATGTTTATCTCAACTCATTCATCACTCCGAAAGGTCTCTTGATGTGTCAATTTTATCTGCTGTGTTTCCGTGACTCATCGAAGTAAATCAGTTTCCAAAATATCGGATGTAGCTGGAGAAAAATCGCACTCAAAGATGTTGATAAGGTCACTACTGGTATGGTGAAGCTCTCAAGAGAGACATCTAGCAGGTTTGGGAAGTATTGCAGGAGGAGGAGTGCTGAATTATGATCTTCTTAGGCTAAAGTGAAATACAAAAATTGTAATGCTAGCTTTCTCTTGCCAATGCATAAGATTTGGCTCAGCAAAATGGATCATTTGTCTTGTCCACCATTTAAATTCAATTTTCTGTTGCGAACAAAGGAACAAAATGAGAGAAAAAAATTCTTCAAAATCACTCTTTACACAGGCACTATTTTTCTGCTCCTGTGTTCTTATCTTGAGTTCACCATTATTCTAGCAGATATGCTCAATTCACACACAGATTAAATCAATTGTCCAATTCGAAGCAAGACCTTTTTTGACACCAACATAAAACTTACAAGATGAAACTCTTTGCATGCCTAGCAAATGCAAGAACATGTCATCTCTACAGCAAATCTACATAGAAGAAAAGTTGTGATATTCTGCATCATTCTTGAACAGCATTTGAGTTCAATCCTCAAGTGAAACTTACAAGTTACATACCGTTACATCACTATCCACAAATCCCCCTGAAAGCTACCCACAAAACAAAGAGAATAATTCCTTTCAAGTCGCTGGCAACATCATATCGCACATGGAATCATCTTATTTGATAGTCTATTTTGTCAAAAAACCCACCCCTTCAAGCTGACTGTTTGGCAGGTAATATTTCGTCTTGCTTTGAACAGATTTAGGGCACATTCCTCAAGGGCAATTTTCAAAACTACAAATCTACCTACAAAGCAAGCAATGGATACTGTAGTAATTCCTTAAAAGCCACCAACAACATTGAATCATAAATGACATCACTTTACCTCATAGGTCTTCTCATTAATCACATAATCTACCCCATTTTTCAATTCCACATATCTTCATATTCTCTGAGACCAAACTATTAAAATCTTCCCACAAAGAAAAAATCCTCAAAAGCCACCAGCAACATTATATATCATAGATGACATCACACTACTTCATAGTAATTTCGATTAATCACTGACTCCCCAATTTATCAATTCTGCGTATTTTCACATTCTCTGTGACCAGACCTTTAAAATCTTCCAACAAACAGAATAATTCCTTCAAAGCTGTCTGCAATATTATATTATAGAATCGTAGATGACATCATACTACCGGCACTTCATAGCTCTTCCCCAATAATCAAGTAATCTCACCCATTTCTTTAATTTTGCATATCTTCATATTAACTGTCACCAAACCACTAAAATCTACCCACAAAACAAAACAAAGAGAATAATTTCTCAAAAGCCATCGGCAACATTACATCAAACATGACATCACCCTACTACATAGTTCCCTTCAATTAATCAAATATTCTTACGCATTTTTCAATTCTGCATAGTTTTTATTCAATTATTCTCTATGACAAAACCACTAAAATCTATCCACAAAACAAAGAGAAAAATTCCTCAAAAGCCATCCGCAACATTATATCATACATGACATCACCATAGTCATAGCCATTTCGATTAATCAAATAATCAGTTGTGCATATATCTCCATATCCACTGTCC